>APFE031208645.1:1812-70861 GCA_000404065.3 Pinus taeda
AGAACATTGGATGGCGGTGAAGTGGATTCTCAGGTATTTGAGAGGTACCACAAATCAAGCATTATGCTTTGGTGGTTCAAACATTGCTCTATAGGGATATGTTGGTGCAAATATGGCAGGTGGCAGAGATAAAGGAGGAGCACTATAGGATATGTATTTACTGTAGGTGGAATAGTTGTCAGTTGGGTTTCAAAAATCCAAAGTGTTGTTGCACTTTCAACAACAGAAGCAGAGTATGTTTTTTCTATAGAGGCTAGCAAAGAAATGATTTGGTTACAATGGTTTCTAGATGAATTGGGTAAAAAGCTGGAGTTGGACAAGTTATATAGTGACAGCCAGAGTTCCATACATCTTTCAAAGAACTCTGAATTTCATTCCAAGGCTAAACATATACAGCTCAAGTACCATTTCATACGGTCAGCATTGGAAGATGGACAGTTGAAGCTGGAAAAGGTACACACTAGCAAGAATCCTGTAGATATGTTAACAAAAGTTGTAACTAGGGAGAAACTGAGAATCTACTCAGTTTCAATTGGTCTTCAAGTATGATGAAGAAGATGAGAAGCATCCAGGTCCAAAGTGGAGTCATTGTCTCGCAAATGAAGCAGCGGTGGAGTTGCTATAATGAGTCTCCAAGTGGGAGATTGTTGGGTGTAGAGCCTGATTATCTTCTGTATTCAAAGGTTTTAGCCAGATGTATACCCAAAGAAGACTGTACAACCCTCCATGTGGGGGGGCTAATCCCCCCCGCCCGGGGGGTCCAGGGGCCAGCGGTCCCCCAGCGGGGGTTCAAGGGCAGCGCCCCCGAAGCTAAAAATAGATGTAAAATTTCTTTGTAAAAGTATAGTAATTTCTAGTCAATCTGGACCGTTCATTAGGCGGATGATCTGACGGTAGAAGTTATGTTTAATTTAGGGTGTTTTTCACTAGAAGGCAACCCCTCACTATATATGAGGGAATTGTATTGCGTCTATGGATATCTATATTCTGAGTGAAGAAAAGAGAGGAGATTGAGAGCGAAGAGGGAGTTACAACGAATCTGCTATATTTTGTATCTCTTCAGTTTTTTGGATAATATAATAAAAGAAGGATTGGTTGTTTTTCCATGGATGTAGCCCAAATTGGGTGAGCCACGTATATCTGTGTTTTTCTTGTTTTATGCATTTTCTGTGTTTATATTTCTACAATATTTTATGTGTTCCATTGCTCTGTAATATATAATTTTCTAACAACTATGACCTGCGCACATGACTTAATGAATGTAAAAAATAAAAAGTAAATTCCAGAAGCATTGTTAGTCATATCTTTCCCAACTAACACGCTTTGAATGGATGCATATTCAACCATGATCCATCCCATAATGGAGATACCTCCCTCTCTTTCTGTGGAACCCCTATCCCACCATTAGTGGATCTCATCCCTTAGGAAATGGATCCCAAACTCACCCTCCTTGGCCTATGAAGCTAACACAGCCCTGAGGATTGAGGAGGACTGTTGGAAGTAGGCTTATGTTGTAGGAATAACACTAAGAGGTTATTCATTCAAGGAGAGGGTTGGAGATTGTGAGAAGGGACTTGTAACATCAAGGTGTCAAGGTTGTAAGCCTATTCTCCACTTTATTAATATAAAAGCAACTATTTTTCTCAATCATGCCTTTGTTGATACAATTTGTGGGATTCCTTGATCACCCACATAGATTATGATTGCATATTTATCAATTTATGATATACGATTGAGTTAATTAGTTAATTTATCTTTTATGCTATATACTGGATGCTTTGATCATAATGTTTATGTCTATGTAGATATCCTTCAGGACATTGTGGGGAAGTTGTGGGAAACGTTGGAATGAACTCTAAAGCATCAAGGAGAAGCGAATGGTCGAAATATTTGAAAGGGACTTCATCAATTATTTCAATTAAATGGTAAGTGACCTCTATCATATTGTTGGTTTCAGTATATTGTAATGTAGGGAAAGGTAGTAGCCCCTTGTTGTTTTTTACTAGATTTCTTTGAGGTCTAGGGAGATTTCCTTTCTCCACAAGAGGGATAAGTACACATAGAAAATTGGCGACTCTGATGGGGATCATCTCACTCTCCATTATTTTCCTTGTTTGACCTTTTGAACCTTCTCTAGAAGCCCTCTCTGAGTTTGTGGAAATCTTAACAATATGGATTTTGGGTTTTATTTGACTTTTTTTTTTTTTTCTAAACTTTCCCATTGTGCTCACTTCAGTTTTAGGCACAAAACACATATGTGTGAACTTTTATCTTTGCAATAGTGCATATGTGCACTGGTTTGTTTTATGATCTGCACACGTACATAGATTTTTTGAAAATTTCATTTTTATCCTCATCAAGTTTAGAGATTTTGATTTTTCCTATTTAGTTACACTTGTCAGTACCTTCTTTGAGTCTCTTCCAATATTCTTGAGTGTTGTGAATGTACTTTCTTGTGATTTTCTCATTTTTGCAAATTAGGGTAAAGTCTCATCTGGTGAATGGTCGATCTATCAAAAGAGAGATCAGTTGGTCTTGCTTTTCTGTCTGTCTATCTTTTTTCTTTTGATTAGACCAGGTCTTGAGTTTAGTTTACTTTTTTGTGAAATATTGTTTTTTGAATAAAAAGAAATGGTTTACAAGATTGGGTATTGTTTGTGAAAAGTACTTCTTATGCTAGTTTCAAAACAAAAAGTCATTTTCTTTCCATTTCTGAAGTGTTTATGAATTGTACTCTTTATTGCAAGTGAATTCATAGCATTCAATTAGGGAATATTCATTTTAGTGTTCATTGGTTTGTTCTTTCATTTTGAAAATTTCCAAGTGATTGTATGTTAAAAGAGAAATTTCTTGAATTTTTATGTTATTGGGCAAAGTGAAATTTTGAAGTTAATTTCAATATTTGGGTAATTCAGAATTGGACATTTGCATTTTCGGAAAAGGGATATAATGATTATTTAGAGTTTTTTAGATTTTTGTTGAAAAATTGAAAGAATCTTTCCTTACTTCAAATGGAAATTCATTGAAACGAAAAGGTAACCATTTCATTTTCAATTGCATTAGGATTTGTGTCAAGTCGTAATTCCATCAGTCTCACATCCATTACCTTTGAGTAAATAACAACTCTTAAAATCAACGCTAATAAAATCGATCTAGATTTTTATTTTATTTTTAGTGCTCTTTTCCACCTACAATAGATTAGGTTGTAGGGATTTGGAATAGGGAAGTGAGTTAACTTTCTAAAGCTACAAAAAAACATTAGTATCTTGTGATAGGAACACAAATCCATTTATTGCAATTTTTCTCTGGGAAGCTCCCCTTACAAAGGAGTCAAGCACGAGATCATATCGAACCTAGTGGAATGATCGACCCCACTTCATTAGTTATGGTAGAGTGATTTAAACGTATTAAAGATGGTTTCGAAAGGTACTTTGGATTCACTTGGAAGTAAACCTAAAATTAACCATGTTGAGGAACTTTCAAGGGGATTGAGATTTGTTACTCTTCCCTTGCGTGTACATTTGATCTGTGACTATTTCCCCATGTTAAATTGTTTTATGTGGTAACATTAGAGACCATAGTCTTAGGGATATTACCCAAGGTGACGATAGAGGGGAAGTATCTGTTGTACCTAGAACATAAATTGGCTAGACTCAATTGGATCTTTTTGGAGGGCATTCTTCATTCGAGATGACATAAATGAATTTTACTTGCACTAGATCGTGTACGTTAAGTAGGTTGTCAGCGTAACTAGTTCCACCTGGTCTATCTATAACCACTTTTCACTTTGATCTCTACGAGTTTGGAGTTCATCACCAACTAGTGATTTTGCGGTAAAAAGTTTGTTTGCATGGTTTGATTCCTTAGATTTACTAGTGCATGTTATTTGATTATTTTTACCTTTTTCACAGACCTTAGGTGTGGATTGTGATTTTCTATTATTAATATTGATAATAAATTTATCTAGGTTGAATCTAATGGCAACAATGTCGGAAGTTACTGATAAATAACCCCATTTTAACGGGAATCCTAGTCCTCTCCCTAAGTTTGCAAATATCAATCGTCCTTATATGGCTACGTTGTCGCTTCCCTGATTCACGATAGTGTTATCGGGAAAACTAGTGTTCATTCAGAGCTGTTAGTCCCACTAAGATGGGTAGCTATCTTAGAAACAAAAAAACTAAAGTCACTTGCATTTTCCTTTATGAGAAATAGATGAGAGAGAAGCAGAGAGTACCAACGTCAATCTTCCACTTGGCTCCTTGCTCGTTTCCTCTCCCCTTTGATAGATCTTTGTCGCTCCTTCCTCGCTTGTCCCACTTCAAAGAACACCTATAGAGTCAAAGCAACATAATACCATCAAATCATAGAGATCTATAATCATAAACAATATAGGATCAGATATATATTGACCATACCAATGCATATATCAATTAAAGATTCAAAGGCATACAAGAATATGGAGGAAAACTCAAATAACTTTATTGATAGAAGTAGTAGAAGAGAGGATTACAGACCATTGATCTGACCCAATGCCATCCTCGCAGCATGAAAGCCCTTCTTCACCCCATAAAAAGCTAGATCACCCGACACTATGATGTTCCATAGCGAAACCAACAACACTTCCTTACAAGATGCAAAATTCCAGCCTCTGGGTCTCTAGGATGAGGGATCCATATATAGATGTTTATAGGTGGGTGAGTCAACTTCTGGGTTTTTGATTAGTTTCACTTATCTAATAGTTCTCAATTCCACTTAGAGATTTCATGATCTCTTACTCATCCCTGGGCGAATTTAGAGAGGCAACTGTCACAGGAGAAGTTTCTAGAATATTCCATGATCATCCACCTTGCAAACTGTCTCTACCATTTGTCTACTCTCACCCATCGCACCCCATAGAAGGGATTTTTAGTATGCATCGCACTCCCTGTGTGCATTAGGTGGGATGCATCGCACTTTGACCATGGAGTAGGTGGGATGGTCCAGCTTTGACCAGTTCTGAGCAGTTTTTAATGGAGAACTTCTGGGAGATGATGTAATCAACTGAACCTATTCCTTTAGGGTATGAAACAACACTTTTAGGGACTTAGAAGCCCTTGGTTTATGGACATATAATATTGGGGTTGCAGTTCCAAAATATGTCTATAACAGTTGCCCCCTAAAGCATGAGGTCATAAATCTTTTGATGTTGGGTGAAATGCTTTATCATGAGGATCCGAGGTTTTTTGAACTGGAAGGTGACCTGTAATAAGATACAATACAATACATTATCCTCATAATATTGCCATGATCTAGTTGAGGTGGGCATTCCCATGCTCAGCTTTATAAATTCATTTTCATGTACATAAGACAGACAACCGTCTGTATGGTAGACTGATGATTCTGGTAGAACCATCATCCTTTAGCTTGGATGATTATCTGTGTAGCTATGATGTACATTTGATGTCTTTATTTACCTAAATATATCGCATCCCGGATGGATGAAACTAGATCCGGGTCTTCAAACTCGTTCAATCTTCACCTGAAGTACAAGTTGATCCATGTGAAAAGATGTTCTGAAGTCGAACATGGAAAGACATCGCCTGGTTACCAGCCAATGATGTAAGTTGTTAAAAGGCATGAGAGGAATCACCGATAATTATAATGACCATCTAGGTACTGCAGTACAATTCATGTGGTGTGAAAAAGGGACTTGACATCGAACACCACACAAAATCTTTCGGTCGAAGGCCATTGATGTAAACCTATCGCTGGAAGTGAGAAACATGCCATTGAGGCATGCAAGCTTCAAAGTACTAAAAGGGTTGTTCCTAAGTCAACTTCTTGAATAATGAGCTGACGTTGACAAGAAGTGACCCGTCGTAGGAGGGCCTTAATGAATCCCACATCTACAACACGAAATGGAGCAAATGATTTTGTGGAGGTGAAAATGATCTGATGATACAAGGTTTAGGGTGACGGTCATGAAAGAATGAAGGGTGAAGGTATTGCAGTGGATGAGACACAAGATGGGTTGGTGAATTCTCTGAGCGAATTCTCTTGAACATATCGGTGACACTGAAATGGATTGGTAGCGTTAACCCCAAAAATGGATGGTACGGTGGACCAATGGTGATATGACTGGTGAACGGAATAATCCAACTCGACTCAATCATGGTGATGGAATGAAAATGTCATGTTCAAGAGCGACTTGCTACCAATAAAGTTTCTTCAAGTTTTCCTCCCAATTATTCCCCAGTCATTTCTGACCAGTACCTCTTTATTTTTGTCAAGCTTGAGGAGGACAACATATGCTTGTTCTATAATTTTCCCTTCGGGAAAACCCGTCGCTATGTTTTAACGAGCCTAGCGATAGTGGAACTCGTTCTTGTCTGCATGGAAAAGTTTGTCGCTATTGTTTTAACGAGTTTAATGACAAATAAAACTCGGTCCTTTTCAATTTTAGAGAGTTGGAAAGAAAACTCCAGCAATCCTTTTTCGTAGCACAATCCCTTAAGTCCGAAAAAGTATAAAATAATACGAAAGGGATGAATTTTTGATAGTTTTAACGAGCCGAACAAGACAAGCGCTCAATATTTTTATACAATGATCCCTCAGGTCCAAAAAGATTAAAATATAGAGGAGGGATGGCACGTCAAATCACTTTAACAAGCTGGAGAGGCCAATTTCTCAGCAATATTTTCATATTTTACAAGTCAGATGAAAAGAGCTTAAAGGAGACTAGTTTTTTGAGGAACGAGTGATGTTTTCGGATAACAGCTAGTTCCAGGTAAGGTTTGGAAATTTTCAATCACAATAGTGTAAAGAATATTGCTAATAGAATCACTCGTCGTAGTTGTTCCTCAAAAGGGGTAAACAATCAAATGGAGGCATATGATCGGCTAGAAAGAGTGGAGGCGATGGTAAGAACACAACCATGGTTCAAAAGTTGATAATTATGCAATCGCAATGGTTATTTGCCAGAGGTGGGTTCATTTTTTACTAAGCTTAAACTCTGGTGGAATGTATGTTCATTGCTAGGTTTATTTTTTAACGAGCTTGAACTTCGCGTAAAACTGCTCGTGCCAGTCGTATAATAAGGATGTCTCATCTATAGGATCATTTTTTAAGGAGCTTTCCCCATTCGCAACTTTGCTCCGAAGCCTTTCATTATGCAAGCTAGGAACGACCAATCCTATGAGTCTAAAGGGTTAAGAACCTACAAAATAAGAAAATAAATGGTCGCTTTTCACTTGCATGCAAAAAGGTTTGCATGCCCCCAGTTATAGCGAAGTAGAGTTTCCAGGTTGCCATTCATTTGTAGACAAAACACTTCCTTGGTTCTGTTGGGAATATCACTTTTGATGGAGGAAACTTATTCCAGTCTAATCCCATTTTCCTAAACGGACAGGTGTGTTAGACTAGTCATATATCCTCCACGGAAACCTACCCTGTACCTGAAGTTTTCCCGCTTAAGCAGACCAGAGTGCATGCCCCCTGGGTTTTAGTCACAATCACCGAATCACTTGCGCTCATCAAGTGGAAGGACTGGAGATTGATGAGACATTCCTTGCGCAAAAATAACAGTTATGGATGGCACTTGACTATTAGCTATGTGTGAGCCGGGGAATGAAAGTTGGTCTACGAGCTAGACCACTCTGCCTTCATGCAGAAAACACATCACTCAAAAGAGTGAGGAAACAATAGCTCCCATGCTATAAATATAGTCACATCAAATGAGTACATTATAATCTAAAGGTCCATGGACTACCATTATGTTCAGATAAACAATTTTCCTTCTCAAAGTTATAGGAAAATTTGGAAGGATCCCTAACGTTCAACTTGTTCCTTTTTCAAATCCTGTTAGATTTCGCATCCCAGGCAGAAGCGACGACGAACTAAGTGCTTTCCAAGTAGTTTAGGAAAGTATACTCACAAAATCCCCTTCATCTATGATAGTACCGACCATGACCATTCTGTAAGCTTGTACTATGATTCGAAATGGTACATTAGACGGTAGACGAGGTCTACCTAGTAGATTCCAATCAAAGGAAATGACTAGGTTGCTTGGAGGTGGGACTGAATAAATGGCCGGATACATCTCTGAAGAAATTCCTTCCTATGGTAAAGGAAAGGGTAGATTTCCCCCATGTTCATCGGAGTCTGCATTTACGAAAATAGTTTGAATGGTGTCGTCCTCATTCTCTTTGGTGATTGTATCATCTGAAGGTAGACCTTCTGAAGGCAAGACTGGGTCGACTGCCGTCTCGACCTGTTGACTTTGGTCTAGTGTGGAATCAAAGGGTTTATCTTCAATGATAGATGCTTCGACCAACTACAAAGGTGTGTCAGTCAGATTTTAAACTAGGGATGGACTCGGCAAGAGTTTCTTGTATCGAAGAGGAAGCCGTAGCGGTGAAGCAGGACGATTATCTAAGACTCTTTTAGCTTCGTCTAGGAAGGGACAACGGTGGATGGCATGATCGCCTTCACACAGTTTACAAGGAAATTTAGATCTTCCTTTCTATCCATTGACTTTGTTTTCACTAGTTGACGGTGTACTCTCAACATGATCATTAGAGGTTGACGACACCGGATTGCGCAAGCGGGGAGACTAGTCCCTTAAGATCCGTAGGATGCAAGGACAATCTTGATGATAGTGGTCCCCTTTGCAAATGACACATGGAGATTTAGGTTTGGATGGTGTAGTGTGTGGAGTTTTTCTAGACGATGCTTGGTTGCCCCCTTTTGCCATTGGCTTCTTCTTCTTCTTCTCCTTCTCTTTCTTCTTCTTCTCAGTTACTTGGGTTTTAGCTTCACCAAGCAAAGAGGAAGAAGGAGAGGGAGAAACAAATGAAGTAGAAGGTTGGGGGGTAGCTCTAGTATCATCCAGTTGCTAATTTGATTGGTCAAGAATCATGATGCTTTGAACGACAGAGGTCGAGAAGAGCCATACTGGCAGGCCAATTGTTAGTCTTGGAAGGGACAATGTGGCCATATGAGGTGCACCAACACCTCCCCAAGAGGAGAAGGGACTAGGATTCCCCCCAAGGGGAAATTCTTGGTCGGTGGACTCCATTTTCTCAACCTAAGACCAATGAGGGAACAATGATGTTATTTCGATTAAAATAAATTTTATGACGCTTTGGCACAACTTGCTTTTTCAATTTTTAAGAGTCGAGAAAAAGCTAAAGATGACTCTAGTTGCCTTCGATTTTTAATGAGTCTGAAGTGACAAGTGATCAGATGGACCTTTTCTTTTAAGGAGTCTGAAAAGGAATGAAAGTGACTACTCTGGAAATCTAGACAGAGGGATTAACAAACCAATCGCAAAACTGCAGAATACCTTTTATAGTACGACAGTCAATCTTCCCGAATGCTGTGTTCAATGCATTGCAATCGATAGGGCAACAGACACGGCTTCCTAAGGATAAAGGATATAGCCTATTGTGGTCTCCCAATATATACTCGACGGTACATGGGAGAACAAGTCCGTACTGGCACTTGTCATCTCAAAGAGGAGGAATCACCCAATATATGATGAAAGCGATAGTTACCAGGCTTTATGACGCCAGAATACGTCTCTAGCCTAGACTTATAAATGTTGTACGTTAGGTTCCAAAGCATTTTTATGTTCATTGAAATTTATTTTACAGTTGATCTTTCTTAAGAAGTTTTCCTATAAGTTTCACCGTGTGATGTAGATATACAACTCCTAAATATGCAATCTAAGATGATAAACAATCGTTTACTCTTCTTTTTGCAATGAAAAGCCTAGCTACTAAGGAAAAAGAAGAGAAATTCTTTCAAGAAAGAGCAGAGAGCACACACTAAGATGCACTGTCCTAAATCAATCTGCACAAGCAGTCTAAATGCAAATGCACATGCATGTATTTGTTTTCCGCTTTCTTAATGTGTGAATGACAAAAAGAATGCTAAGTACAGATCTAAATTATCTTTTCTTTCAAAGTGATATTACTAACAATTTTCTTTTCAAAAGATGAAAGGAAGACAAGGACGACACTTTGCGATTTTGAATTGAAAACTGCTTTCGACACTTGAAATACTATTAATTCAATCACATACAAGAGTAACAGTGTAATCAACTATCAAAAAGAGGAGGATTCTTTTCTTTGACTGAAAATGACACTTGCAACACTTTCAAATCAAAAGACGACAGTTCGATTAAGCTACTGTTTGTAAAGGAGAACTGTAAATGGCGAAAAATACATAAAAAAATTCACAATTATTTGTACAATGGAGGCTAAATAATGCAAAGGAAGGGATTTTAAACAGTGGTATATTGATCATAGACAACAAAACTTCTGAATAAAGCTGAAGACATTGAAGAAAAAACCAAAATCTAGAGGTAGAAATAGTCTTATCTGATCATCGCACCTGTAACACGGGGAAACAGGGATGCATCTCACCTACAACACACGAGAGGTGCGATGCATCTAGACTGTTAAAAGGAGATAGTGCGATGGTCCAGGGATGAGACTGGGCTTAGTTTTTGGTCATAGTTAGTAGCTTAGTTCAGGGATTTAGGCTGAGCTAACGATGGTCAGTAAATACAAAACATAGGGGTTGATCTAATGAGGTTACTTGAGCCACCACCAGGGCACTTAGGATGTTTTCAAGTCAGATTTTTAATTCATAAACTAACCTGGAGATTGACTAAAGCAACGTTTATCTACTTTGCAGTTGCATAGCAAAAGCAGTTTGAAGGCTAGCTGGCTTAACTTCAGGCTCCGTTTATAGTTTATAAAGTAAACAAACTAGAAACAAGAAAACAAGCTATTCACTCCCTAGTGGAGTCGCCATTTTGTTATCGGGAAAACTAGTGTCCATTCAGAGCTGCTAGTCCCACTAAGACGGGTAGAAATCTTAGAAACAAACAAACTAAAGTTGCTTGTGCTTTCCTTTATGAGAAATAGATGAGAGAGAAGCAGAGAGTACCAACCTCAGTCTTCTGCTTGGCTGCTTGCTTGTTTCCTCTCCCCTTTGATAGATCTTTGTCGCTCCTTACTCGCTTGTCTCGCTTCAAAGAACACCTGTAGAGTCAAAGCAACATAATACCATCAAAGCATAAATATCTATAATCATAAAAAATATAGGATTAGATATATATTGACCATACCAATGCATATATCAATTCAAGATTCAAAGACATACAAGAATATGGAGGAAAACTCAAATAGCTTTATTGATAGAAGTAGTAGAAGAGAGGATTACAGCCCATTGATCTTACCCAACACCATCCTCCCAGCATTAAAGCCCTTCTTCACCTCATGAAAAGCTATATCACCCAACACTATGATGTTCCACAGAGAAACCAACAACACTTCCTTACAAGATGCAAAATTCCAGCCTCTAGATCTCTAGGATGAGGGATCCATATATAGATGTTTGTAGGTGGGTGAGTCCAGCTTCTGGGTTTTTTGATTAGTGTCATTTCTCTGATAGTTCTCAATTCCACTTGGAGATTTCATGATCTCTTACTCATCCCTGGGCGAATTCAGAGAGGCAAGTGTCACATGAGAAGTCTCTGGAAGATTCCATGATCATCCACCTTGCAAACTATCTCTGCCATTTGTCTACTCTAGCCCATCACACCCCATATAAGGTATTTTCAGTATGCATCGCACCCCCCATGTGCATTAGGTGGGATGCATTGCACTTTGACCATATGTAGGTGAGATGGTCTAGTTTTGACAAGTTCTGAGCAATTTTTCATGGAGAACTTCTGGGAGATGATGTAATCAGTTTACCTTGTTTCTTTAGGGTATGAAACAAAACTTTTAGGGACTTAGAAGCCCTTTGTTTATCGACATATAAGATTGGGGTTGCAGTGCCCAAATATGTCTATAAAAGATAGGTTTACTGGTGTGGTTGTTTTCAACTTCTTTGATCCAAAATACCCAAACTGTTCCAGCTCAACTAAGTTTTTCACCTCAACCGAGTTCACCATCTCAACATCACCCACCTCATGTTGACCCTTTACCTTCTTCTCCCAACATATCCTCTTCTATTTCTTCTTCTTCACTTGGTAAAAGCCTTGATGCTACTAACTAGGTGAATAAGAAGAAGAAGAAAGGTAAGAAGAAGAATAAGCAAGATAAGAGAGAAATTCACTAACCAATCCAACATGCAACACAAACCCAGATACCATTGCAAGATTTTTAAGGGTGAACAATTCCTTATAAATTGTCCTGGTATTCCTAAGGTCTTGGAAGTATGGTCAAAAAATTCTTATCAACTTACTATTGATCCATCAACCAGTGATTGTGAGGTTCTCAGGAAAAAGTGTAAAGTTAGGTTTCCTTGTAGGTTATGAAATGGGATTCATCATAGTCACCTTTGCCCTCATATGGACACAGCCTCAAAAATGTTGGAAAAACTTTTTTTTTTCCACAAATTCGAACTTCCAACTGGTTACCATAAAATTTCTCCCAACCTACCATCAGTTGACGAAGTGAATGATATAATTCCAAGTATAATCAATCCCATTCCTCCATTGGAGAGTGAAACACATATCACTCAGGTTCATGAACCATTGGTTGATCAAGTGGTCCACTGGATTCCATCTTCAGTCGATCCCACTCTCCCTTTAGAGAGTGAAATTAATACAACTCAGGGTCTTCTTGTTAGATCAGATTCTTCAACACATGGGAGAATTTCGCGCGTTTCCATTGATCCCCCTCCAAGTAATGAGGCTATTTCCTTTGATTGGAGTAGATTGACAGGACCTTGTCTTTCTTCTTCCACCCCTTTCCAAATCATTATGAAGGTGTATGGTAAGAATGTGCAACGAAAAAATGTAGATGAATGTATTTCTGTTAATATTTTATCCTCATCTGCTTGGAAAGCTTTGGGTTCTCCTCAACTTGTGTTTGTTACACATAATCTGTTGACTTTTAACATAACCATTAGTGAACCTTTACAGATCCTTCCTAAGTTACTTATTTCTCTGGAAGGAAAAAATTTCTGTATTGATCTTATGGTAGTCAAAGGCCCCCTTCGATTTTAATTTTTTCCTTGGGTTAGACTATGTCTATGCTATGAAAGTTGTCATATCGACACTCTTTCGCGTGATGTATTTTCCTCACAATGGAAACATTGTGACTATTAATAAGTGTTTATTTGTTGATCTTGATTTGAATACCAACCCTCTGACATCACTCAATGTACCTTATATACAAGTGGTATCCACCCCGCTACAGTTTAATTATGTGGCCACCAATCTTGTGTTTTTAGTTATTTAAGCAAGCGAGAATCTCACTATTTGCTCGAATTTTTATGACTTAGATCCAGTAATTGACATGTGGAACCTTATGGGGGAATTTGAAATGGATTTTCTTACCCTTTTTTGTTCTCTTCACATGTACTCCTTCCAGAGAGCTATTCTTCATTTTGATGAATATCTCTTGGAGGCCATGGTCGGGAAGCATCCGGTGGCATGTGTTTCTTCCAAATGGAAGCCATGATCCAAGTCACTGAGGATGGTTATTTTACTGTGCCAACCTCATTAAAAAATGAAATAGGTTCCTATGAGGATGGTTCTTTTACTATGTCAACCTCATTAAAAAATGCAACAAATCCTTATGAGTATAGTTCTTTTACCGTGTCAACCTCATTAAAAAAATGAAACTGGTCCTTTTGAGAATAGTTTCTTTTCTTGTGTCAATCTCATTAAAAAATGAAACAAGGTTCCATGAGCATAGTTTATTTTCTTGTGTCATGTGTGTTACAATTAATGAAAGAACGTTCCATGAGCATAGTTCCTTTTCTTGTGTCAAGATCATTTTAAAATGAAACAAAGGTTCCTTGAGCATAGTTCCTTTTCATGTGTCAAGCTCGTTAAAAAATGAAACAAGGTTCCATGATCATAGCTCTTTTCTTGTGTCAAGCTCATTAAGAAATGAAACAAATCCCCCCCTAATTAAGTAGAGTCTTTCACCTGATCTCATAAATTAACCTTCATTTCATCCGCCTATTGGTAACCAATAGTCTACTCATGTGGATCAGACAAAGCATTGGGGGCATGTACCTCTGCAGGTTATGTTTTCGGGGGCATTAAAACTTATCTCAAACATAGTTTTTTTCAATATTTTATAAAAATAAACCACTCTCATGCATAAATTTTCTCTGTTTCAAGCTTGTATAAAAATGAGAACTATTTATGAGTCTATTTTGGTTATTCTTTTCAATACTTGTTAAACTCATGAAAATCTCGAGAGTCTTTTGATACCTTTTCATGCTAGTAAAAAGTAAATGAAACTGTTGAGCTCTTTCCATCTTTTCCTGTTCATTAATTAAATTGAAATTCAGTAATATGAGTACACTTTTATCACTTTTTTTGGACTTGTTAAAACTTATTGTAAATCGAAAACTAGGAGTTATCTTTATGCCCTTTTCGAACTCCCTAAATATGAAAATATCGTTGAGTACTTGACTATTAGAACTTGTAAAAGTAACTGAACAATCGTCTATTTAGTATAAGTTTACCCCTTCTATGGACTGAACTAAACTATTTATGAAAAATGTATATGTTGACTAATCAAGGTCAATAGGGTTCTCTCCTCCATTATTTTACCCCTTTTTGGGCTTGAGGGACTAAAATTTACAAAAAAGGACACCCTAAAAATGAAAAACACCGAGATTTACTTTCTCCAGGCTCCTTAAAATTTTGCATTGAAATAATTGAATGAGTTTCCTTTTTGTGTTTTTTCAAACTCTTTAAACATGAAAACGACATCAAGTCACCCCTTCACTAGAATCATAAAACTTAAATAGTTCAGGACTCATCAATCATGATGGGACAAAACCACTCCTTTCTAGGGTTCATTATATATACTTCAAAGGACTCATCCGAAGGATGAGCTTACACAACAAGCATATGTTATCCTCCTCAAGCTTGTAAAATATAAAGAGGTACTTGCCAATAATGGTGGGGGAAAGTGGGAAATAACGTTTTTTTTTGTATTGTAAAAGGTAGTATGTCACTATTGAACATGGCACAATGACACTCCATCACTTTTTGTGTCTAGGTTGGGAAATCCATTTGCCTCTTAGTTAACCATACATCATTGAAAGTCTTCAGTTAGTTTGGTTATTATTTTTTATTCAAATGCTGCCAAGTGAGAGAATATTAGTTCATTGATATGTTCAAGAGAAGTCCAACCTTAGTCAAATTAATTTGCCATTCATAGCCTTCAGTTGCATCAACCATCCCTAAGTAAGTCTTGGATTACTCCAAACTTTTGTTCTTCAAAATGTGACTTTAGTTTCATGTCGTAGGGCTTCCTACAACTGGTCACTTTCTATCGACTTCAGATCACTATCTAGGAAGTCGATCTAGAAATCTTTAGTACCTTGGAGCCTTCATGTCTTAATGGCATGTTTCTCGCATTCGACAACAGGTTCTCATCATTGAATTTTGATCAAATGATTCTATGAGTGTTTGACATCAACACATCTATTCAGACTTCGTAGATTGTACTGGAAGTACCTTGAGAGCCATTATCATTATTGATGATTTCTCTCACACTTTTTAACGATTCACATCATTAACCGGTAATCAAGTGGTTTCTACCATGTTCGACTACAAGATATTCACCTGCATGGCTAGATTCGTACTAAATATCGAGAAATGGAAATCAAGACCTTGGATTTAGTTTCATACATCCAAGTTGCGTGGAGTTATTAAATATTCATGATTTTAAACATAGAACCATTGATGTCTGTGTCCATACTATGTCTTCTATTGACATGGATCTTCAGATGTATTTCTGTATTGGTTCTTTGAGACATTTATGTTTTGAGTATGGGAATGCCTACCTCAATGATGATTATATATGCATTGTAACATTTGATTGATTGTTTCAGGTCTTCAAATGCAGTCTTTAACCCAAACCTTGGCATGATAAATCACTTTAGTCATCAAACATCTCTTATGACTTTGCACTTTAGGGGGAAATCTGTTACATGTCATTTGTCATATTAGGAAAATGACCATTGATTTGGATTTTTTTATATCCATAAATTTGTTCCAAATCATCACCTTGCAAGGATAAAACCCAAACTATCCCAAAGATAATGAAATTTATGGATCCCATGGCTCAAAACCCTATTTTTGGCTTCATGTGTAGTTCCATAGTCAATCCTTGCACATACATGGAGAATTCCATTAGAAACCACACATAATTGTGCTTTGTCTTACATTGTGACCTACACACATGACTTCACGAATGTAAAAGATAAAAAGTAAAGTCTAGAAGCATTGCTAATCGTATCTTTCCCATCTAAAAAGCTTCAAACAAATGCCTATTCAGATCTAATCCCTCCCATCATGGAGCTAGCTCCATCTCTTTGTGGAACCCCCATCCCACCATTAGTGAATCTCATCCCTTGGGAAGTGGATCCCAAATTGCCCTCCTTGGCCTATAAATCTAAAACATACCTGAGGATTGAGGAGGATTGTTGGAGGTAGGATTATGAAACATGAATAAGGCTAGGAGGCTATTCATTCAAGGAGAGGGTTGGAGATTGTGAGAAGGGACTTGTAACATTAAGGCTTAAAAGTTGTAAGTCTATTCTCCACTTTATTAATATAAATTTATAAATTGTTATTTCTTCATTATGTCTTTGTTGATACAATTTGTGGGATTCCTTGATCACCCACATAGATAATGATTTCATATTGATCAATTTATGATATATGATTGAGTTAATTAGTTCATTTATCTTTTATGTTATATACTGGATGCTTTGATCTTGTGTATATTTATGTCTATGTATATATCCTTCAGGATATCATGGGAAATATGTGGGAAATGATGGAATGATCTTTAAAGCATCGAAGAGAAGTGAATAGTCAAAAGTTTTGAAAGGGAACTTCATCAGGTATTTTTATTAAACATCAAGTGACCTCTATCATATTGTTGGTTTCAATAAATCGTAATCTAGGGAAAGGTAGTATTTCTTTTTTGTTTATTACTAGATTTATCTGAGGTCTAGGGAGACCGCTCTTGTCCACAAGAGGGATGAGTCTGCATAACACTTTTGAACAAGGTTTGCATGTGAGTTTCTCTCCCTTTTTCTTGACTTTAAACTTCCCCTTTCCTTTGTCTCCATATTTGAATGGCTTCTCGCTAGTCTCTTAAGGAACATTCTTCCCTCTTTCTTTTAAATGAGTTACCTGAACACATACTTCATCAAGATTAGTGGGATTAAACATAATAATTGTATGTCTCAAATAAATATGTAATCCACCTATGTATTTAAGGAGAGTTTCTTATGAAGAAAAATTTACACCCAAGATAACATATATTCTTCTAAATTCTTGTGTGTAACTTTGAATACTCTGACCTTTAGCTTGTCTAAATTTTTTTCCAATCCATAATTTCTTTTTACATGCAAGCAAATGGATAAAAATTTCTTCTTAATGTAGCTAAAAAATCATTCCAAGAAGAGATAATTTTACCACTTCAAATCTTCTTGAGTTTTGGCCTCTCACCAAATGAGATATTCACTTTCCAACCGAAGAGAAGCAATATGGATCTTGGTCACATCATCATAAATTCTTTGAATCCTCCAATAGAATTCAATTTGATGAACCCAATTGTCCAACTTTTTTCAGCATTTAATTCCCCATTGTACATTGTCAATTCAAACTTGACATCAAGCTACAACAAAGGAGACTTATCATGTCCTTTGGGAGATCTAGGAGGAGTACGTCTAGGTATTGAAAGGGTGAAGAATGAGGTGAATATGGAGGTGCATATGGAGGTGAAGGAGGAGGTGGTGGTGGAGGCTTACTCACATCACTACCGTTACTTTTTTGTTGATTGTAACTCTCTCCTTGTAACCTTGTTCTCCTCTCTTCAAACAAAACTTTCACCATTTCATACATATCAAAGAAATCATTTATGAAATCTCTCTCATCCTTAGACATCATTTCATGTCTTTCTTCATGTGCCATGACTAGTGGAGTTTGAGGAGTTTGTGACCTCCTTGAACCAATTTCAGGATTTGGTTCTTCAAGCACTCCTCTTGCTTTCAAATTTAACCTTTTAAGCATAAAAAACACTTGTAAACATAGCCAAACCTTCAAAATAAATTGGCTCTGATACCAAACTAATTTGAAATTAAAAAAACTGAAGGTTTATTAAAAATTTCCAAGTAAGTTTATGTCTTGTGGGTAATGGATCAAGTTGAAAAATAACATAAACTTTAGTGTTTTTTTGTTTTTGTTTTTGTTTTGTTTGTTTGTTTTTTTAAAATCAATTTGTAGGAATAAAAAGGAGAAATATGAACCATGAACAACAACACAAAATAACAAATTGATAATGGAGTTCACCCCTCCTCGAATACATCTCTGGGTCCAACTTCCAATGTTGGGCCTCTTCAATTATGTGCTCAAATATGAAATTACATAATTTTAAAGTCTTAAAAATGCAAAAATAGTGCTTCCAATGGATTTAG
This sequence comes from Pinus taeda, assembly GCA_000404065.3. Taxonomy (NCBI): domain Eukaryota; kingdom Viridiplantae; phylum Streptophyta; class Pinopsida; order Pinales; family Pinaceae; genus Pinus; species Pinus taeda. The sequence continues at coordinate 20,278 of APFE031208645.1, forward strand.
AATGATCAAAACCCCCCCATCTAGGCTCTTTTTGAGCTCAAAAAGGTTAAAAAATTAGCAAGATATGCCTCCTTGAACAAATTTTGCTAATTGTTCTGTAAATCTACAATTCTGGCTAATCATCCTACGATTTTCGCTTTTCTGCCAATCACCGAGTGACAATTTCACCTGGCGCCAATGAAGTTCCCACTAAAGAAGGGGTGAATTGTCGCCTCCTTATCCACACCAATATCCCTTAAGCATTAGTCAAGGTCACATTGACGCCATGTGGCCGAGGGCTGGGGCTAACCACCGACCCCACTACTTCACTCCCTATGGTCTTGACATATGGTCATATGGTGGTTCATGGGATTTGGAGATGATGTGGGCTAGGTGCCACCCAATACTCCCCCTCTGCCACGATTTTGGTCATATTTCCCTAGGTAGAACTTGGGCTAGGGCTTAATGGCCCCCGACCCTCTGCATAGTCACATGGGTGTCAACAAGAACTGGGGCTAGGGCCAAGTGCCCCGCCCCTCTTGCCAATGTGCCAACACCATGAATTTAAATAAAACGGTTCCACTATACATGTTAAGAACCACATATAGCCCGATTAGCCATGCACTCATTTAAGATTTGGGACATTATGGGGTCATCCCCTATAGAGTTGGTGGATCAATGGAGAAAAATTTGGGCCTCTCCCAAAGTGCCACATGGCGCCCTGGGATTGGGCCACATGTCACTCCATGATTGGCCCATAACATAACTTTCAACCATTGAAAATGCCCCAACCATTCCTATACATTACTGCCACATGGTGGCATGGGATTGGTCTATACCGCTTAATGTGCATGTTTGATCAGATGCTGACATCACCATACAATTTGTCTAGTAAAAAACCTAGTCAAAGTTGTTGCTTGGACAAAACTTCAAAATGTGATATATTAAGCATATGATGTCGGTTTGAGGCAATTCAAGTTGTGTTTGATTCAGGACGATTAGAACTATGTTCTGGCATTGGTTACGAGTGATTTCAACCACTTTAAATTTTGAGCATTTTTCTGATCCCATGGATCAACCTAGTGAGTGAAGCTCCTCCGAACATTAGTCTAAGCCATACAATTTGAGGAGGAAAGGACTAGTTCCTAATTAGGATGTGGATAAGAAAATGAAGCAATTTTTAAGAAAATTTTTACCTCCTAGTAATCCAACTTAGAGCTCGCAAACAAAATATGGAAGTGTTGAATCTCCTAAAAACACTTCCAATAATAATAGGAACAAGCTCGTAACCCTTGAGGCATCAGATAAATATTCACCACTCACGACTCCAGAACACCCTATTGAGGATGAATATATTGTGTGTGATATTGAGTATAACATTATCAAAGATATGAAGAAAGCTCATACCAATATTTCCATTTATGAGCTAGAAAAATTGGCAGGTCAATAAGAATTGATCATCAAAGCTTTTGCATCCAAACCTTTATCCAAATATTCAAACTTGGTAAGTCTAATACTATCCTTGAATTTGTTGCAGAGCTACTAATGTAAATTCAATATCTTCTTGTCCCCCTTTTCTCTTAACATTTGAAATTTTCAACTATGATGTCCATAATTGCCTTGTTGATTCAGGGGTGTCCACAAATGTTATATCTCTATTTGTTGCTAAGAAAATTAACACAAAATGGGAAAAATATGATGCTAGAATCATACAATTAGATATATTATAAGTGCAGGTGGTGGGCTCCAGTATTACAGCAATAATGCTGCAACTCCTAGGGCTCCCTTCTTTACTTTTATTAACCTGTTAGTTTGTAACAAACTTGGAAGCGACGATGCCATATGCACAAGTACTAGCTCTTGCTGCAGGCTGTCACTTGATTAGTTGGCACAAGTCTGCTAGGAGCTTAAGAAAACTTCTATGAACTCTTAGAATAAGCTTTTAATTGTGATGGATGAAAGCTAACTCAAAAGAGGCTAGTTTACTTGCAGAAAGAAGCTGAAAGCTGAAAGGAAATGCAAACCCTAGCAAACCCTAGTTTTATCGACTAACCCTACTGGTGCAAGAAAAGAGATGAAAGCGGTGGAAATGGATGCCATTGACTCTTGGAAAGGTAAAATGCATGTGACTAAGCTACTTCTGAAGTAAAATCTAGAAAAAGCATATTTTTGTATTTTTGAGTAATCTTTTAGAGTTATTATGCATGTGCTTTAACTATTTTTGATTGTGTAGAGGTTGATTGGAGAAAGGAAATGGAGTAGGTGCTTGAAGGAGGTTGGGAAGGGCCTAAGGGCTCCCTAGCACCATGCCAAAGAGTTTCACAGTGTTCAGATCTCGAAAAACCACTCACGTGAACTTCTACTGGAAGTCTGCAGGGGTTCTGCAGGATGTTCTACAGGAAGATTCGAAAGAGGATTTTGGAGGGTTGATGGTGGAAAAACGGTGGGAAAGTGGAAATGAAGGATGGATAAGGATGCTAAGGGGTCTAGGACCAAGTAGATGAAGCTAAGGAGTGATGAAGGTGGTTGGATTTGTTCGAGGATAGAGGGAGAAATGTTGCACACGAATGTAGAAATTAGGGCAAGTGGGAACAATGTGGCAAATGAAGGGAAGGAATCTTGGATTAGGGGTTGGAGCAGGTTGTATGATGGAGGAAGGATAGGTAGGGATGTATTACAATGCTCTGCACACTATTTTCCAAAACTGATCGAACAAAGACTAGAAAAACTAGAGATCTAACTATTTTGACCTAATCTGACCTAAAAACTAGAAACATGATGAACAAAAGTTTATAGACAGGAAATCATGCAAGATAACTATGAAAAATGCAAGAAATGATCTAAACATGCAAGTACAACTGGTATCAACTTTTCCAACTAAAAATCTAACACTAGCAATTGCACGGAAAGGCAAAAACAGTGTTTTTGTGGCAGCAAGTATGCCTTGGTCTCAGTTCATGGTCCCAAGGATGGAGAAATGAGATAAAGGACTGCTTGATAGCCTTTTTGTGGATCTTTTATGTTACCAAACTATCGAATCAACCTGAAGCGTGAAAAAATTTCTCAATCATCAAAAAACAACCTAAGTAACAAAGCAAGATTTTAACCTAAATAATAGAAATTATTCTATGAATGCAACAAAGACACATGAAAGTACACAAAGGAGGTACTGGCACTTGGGTTGGGCCCAACGCTAAGAGCTACAAACTCCTAAGAAAGATTAGATCTGGTGCAAAGCTAGATTCATCTTTATTGATCAAAAAATAATAGTTACATCCCAAAATCTGTCTACAAGGAAAAGCTCGAAAATGTGCTGATACAGAGCTGCACTAAAGTGTGAAAATAGAATAACAAAATGACTAACCTACTGACTAAAATCTAACTAAAATATGACTAACTCAACTGAGGCCCTAAGCCTTCTTATTTATACAAATGGAGACCTCCAACAATCCTCCTAAAATCAAGCAACTCGGTTTCCTGGAACTGAAGATAACAACAGTCCTACTTGACTTGCTTGGCTTCCCCTTGGCTTTGTGATCCGATTTTTGATGGAAAATTTAAGGTAAGGGCTCATAAGTGAAGGGGACACCTTCCTACAAATCCTCTCCCTTGTTATTCCATGAATTTTGCTGCCAAGTGCTCATTAAACCTTTGATTTTGTCTCAAAATTGACCAAAAATCTGCATAAAACACACATTAGACTTTTTGGCATAATGACTAACCCAATTCACTCTATTTGCATAAATATAATAAAAAACATGCAATAAACTAATGAGAATGATGGATTAATTCGAATTAGGAGGTTGAATTAGCCCATATAATTACCCATTTTTGGGGCTCATCATCACCCCCTACTAAAGGTGTTGCTCATCCTCTCAGCAACTAATCTATCTCTTCATTCTTAATGGCCCTGGTGGCCTCCCTATCATCCCAAGCTTCTAAAGTGGTCTGCTCATGTGTGCCATAAAATTTTTCCTTCTTGTCCATGTCCTTCCACTGCTCATCCTATTCTGCATGTTCTAAATCTTGTGCTATTCCTGGCCTTAAAATACATGGAGGCCTGCCTTTTTCTCTTTCTTTTGGCTTAATTGGTGTGCTCAGGGCAGTGAGACCAACTGCTGCCTCGCTTTTCAGAGTCTCAGGGGACCATTTTCATTGTTTTGCCTCTGCTTCCTCTTTTTCTCCTCCTTCTGTCTCTTCATTCTTCTCCTCTTCTATTCTTGCTGAGTCATCATTTGCTTCATCTTCTCCCCCTTTCTACTCTTCTTCCTCACTATCAGAAGGACTGATATCATAGATGAGGGCTTTTATGTCACCTTATACTGTTATGTTTTTGAAGATTTCCCATGTTATAGGGAGTGTGAATGTATGGAGGGCTTCTTCCACGAAAATTTTAATTAACCCACGGTGAGCCAACTGATCTGGACTCCCTGCCTTAAACTATGTTGGAGTCTATGAATCCTTCTGCCATTGTGCTTATACCCCTTCTAGACACCAAATGTAGGGATGGAGACAATAATTTTGAAGAAAACAGGAAGACAGGGGCAAAATGTGTTTTTTCTAAGAAATAGGCAGCCCTTGTTTTTAATACAATTTCTCCCTTCTTCAAGCCTAATTCTTCCCTAAAATTGCGTCACTTCTTTTGCAGAAACATTGAACAGATAAAACTATTTGGTTTTTTTTTTTTTTTTTTAAATAGGCAGAAATTTTGAATGCAATTACTCTTCTTTTTCAGGTTTAATCCTTCCTTAAAATGATATCATTCCTTCCACATATTGATAATCAAGGTGGGTATGCATGGAACCTACCTCCTGAAGCCAGAAATTTTGCAAAAACCCGTGTTTTCTTCTAAAAAAGACAACTCACTGCCCCTCCTGTAGAACTGGCTGTAGTTGCTCCTGTAGAACCTGCTACTGCTCCTGGAATTTTTCGTGTTTTTTTCACAACAACAATTTGTAATTTTTCCTCTCTTCCAACCTGAATTTTCTTCTCATTTTTTGAAAAGAAATCAATTTTTTGACAGAACAAAGAGAAAATAACACAACTTTTTATTTCAGAGAGTGGACAGTCTTGCAAATTCATTTTTTCAAACAGGCTTAGTTCCTATGGTTGCATCTCTCTTTTCAGAAGAATGTGAGAAAGAAGAAGATAGACTTCGAATGTAGAGGGAAAAAAATAGAGAACTATGTAGAACTCAGAGAAAATATGCAGGCAAACTTTACACTTTTTTCAATGTGTAGGCAGAATTTCACTCTTTTTTCATTCTAGTGCCGTGTTTAATTCACTACCTTACTCAAACAAATCATGCACAGAGAAATTTTCCTGATCCCACCTCATTTTGAGCTTGAATTTCGACGAAAATCCCGGGTTTTCTTTCTACAAAGGTGTTCTCTGCCTTTCCTATAGAAACCTTCCCGTAGACGTTGTTCTTGTTCCTGTAGAACTATTACAGCTTCCTGTAGAATGCTGATAAGCAGGAGGGTTTTGAAAAATGGCAGAGAACGACTGGTTCACTGCTATGGAGGTGGTATAAATCTTGTTGTAGCTGTGGGGAGGATGATAAAATGGAAACAACGGTGGTGAGAGTATTTCAAAGACGAGTTCGATTGGCTGTTTATGGAGACTTTTGTTGATGGAGGGTGAGCTGGCCAAGTGCAAGTTGGCCCCATGCAGACCGTTGGTCCCCACTGCAGTGTTATTATGAAATGTATGTTGTTTGCATGTTAATCACTTGACATCAATTGCACTGGAGTTCAAAAAATCTGTCACTACTTGTTTTTTAAATTTCACGTGAGTTGACTATACACGTATGCTGTATGATTTCTGGCTGAGCACTGTAGAACTAGACAAGGCACTGTCTGAACAGGATGAGGGTGACCGGTTAGCTAGCCACTGATCTTGTTTAATCACAACCATCTCACTGTCCATGCAGTTCTTAAATTACATTCATGCAACAGAGGAATGAGTTTAGTCACTTACCTGGAAGTCGAATGTGTTTGCTGTGAGGTGTTGTGGCCTTTCCTTCTGCTGCATGCCTTTGTTTTTGTGGATGCATGCTTGTCTATTTGTTGATACATGGCTATTTTTCTTGTGCAGGTATCCTCTGGCTGGATCTAAGCTGCATGAGTCTGCTTCCACCTTCAGATTTGCACCCTCATGCTGCTAATGCTAGATTTCTGCAGGACAGTGACTTGTTTTCTCCATAGCTCTCAAACGATAGATCAGATTGACTTGAATTTTTTTGAGCATGTTTCTATCATCGTTATGCACTTCCCATAGAAAACTTGTGGTCAATGGACGAATAGATTTTGAGAAAAACAGAAAATGGCTAAAGGTAACAAAGGTCGATTTCTCGGAAATAGTGCATTAGAATTAGTTGAAATTGCTTGGGAAGGTTACTATCACCAATATGAATTTCCCCATGAAACATGTTTTTAAATGGATGCACGGATATGGAGAAAATGCAAAAATGGCTGAAGGTGATGGAGGATGATCTCTTGGAAACCGTGAACTGGAATTGGTTGAAATTGCTTGGGCATGTTGCCATCATCCCTATACAACTCCCCATGTAACAGTTTTTTAAATGGATGCACGGTTTTCAAGTTAGGGAAAAACAAATTTATGCTCTATGTATTTTTGTATCAGAGCATTTTGCAGTTTTTTGGACAGTAGGAAAAATGAGCTTGGGGTGTAATGCAGACTTGGGTCTCAGCCGATGAGGAATCTAGACGGAGGGTAACAGGTATGGTGAGTGAAAAACTGTTGCTTGATTTTTCATTAAGGAGTTTTTGTTGGCAGTATGAAGAAAACAGGATTCCTGTGTGTGACTGTGCAGGAACATAAAAAACAAATGAGTGCAATGGAGGTGTATGGAGATGGAAAGAGGTGGCATATGGCGATAGATGGAAGCATGGATGTTTACAGGCCTCATGAATAGATTCCCAACCTTCGGGTCCTCCTCGAAGATCGATCTTGGCTTGTTAGTAGGCTCTACAGGATCTTCCTGTAGAAGACACAGAACTTCCTGTAGAAGGTGAAATTTCAGTCTGAATGAGACCAAATCTTGGGAAATGGTAGTGGTCATGGAGGAATGGATTGTAAGGGATGCTTGCAGCCTGGTGCTGACCTATGTCTTTGTTTTGTGCGATCCTCCTAACCTGCAATGTCCTTCCTACAACCTACAATTATTCAACAGAAATTAGGTTTATTTTTCTTTTTCTCTTTTCTTCTTTCTTTTTCTCTTTTTTTGAAACAACTAGGGCACCTCATGGAGGTTTTCACCCTAATTGCTTGCCCTGGGCGCCTCCGAGGTTTTAACCCAGGGATCTTATTCTCTTTTTCTTTTCTCTTCTTTCCAACCCATTGACCACCTCATGGAGGTTTTCAATCAATGATCCAATCTGAGCCACCTCCGAAGAGGTTTTCACCTAAGATTTTTATTTTCCTCTTATTTTCATTTTTTCTTTTTTCCTACCCTACCCTACTTGAAAAACAAAATCATTTTCAATATAAGAATACTTCCAATGGAGCCATGTGCACATCGATATGATAGACAAAATGATGTGAAGGCTTGAAATGCATGCTTTAACAAATATCCATATTTTAGAGACCAAATGGTTTGACTTTGAAGGGATGAAGCATAGCTGAGAAAGAGAGTACTGCTACAACTTAATGACCATCTGGAACCATATCTCAATATAGCTTTGATATCCTTGTTCTTTTTGCTGATCTGGATCATTTTTCATGTCACCTTCTACCATGACCTTCTCATCTTCCTCTTTTTGCTGATTTTTCTCTTCAATACATGGATGATTTGATGGTAACCACGAGGGAGCTCTCTCGATCTCTGATTCTGTTGTCTTCTCTTTATCAAGAGCAACCCATGGTCCTTTGATCTCCTCTTTTGAATATTCTTTTGCTGGATGTGGTCCTTCAATGCTGTCAATATAATCTCTTTTTTGCAATACTCTTCTTGAGCTATGGTGAATATCATTGAGCTCAAGAGGAGTTGTTTGGACATGTTGCGCCTTAGCATTGTAATTGAGTGGGGGTGTATATTTGAGATGGATGTGGATGGGGTTGTGGTTGGGTAGGTGGTTTCCCACTATATACTTGTTGAGCCTGCTTGTTATTTGGGTTCGGGTTTGGTTGAGCAGGCATTTGGGGCTGCCTTGGTGGAACAGGAGGCGATGGTTACGGCTGAGCAGGTGGTGGAGGAAAGGGAGCTGGAGGAGTGTTGTACTGGGGCCTCCACCCTTGATGAGGTGCATTCCATTGAGGCTGTGGTTGAGCGTAGGGGCGAAATGGATGAGCAGCTGGTTGGGCATAATATGGAGATGTGAAGGACCAAGGAGGAGGTGTGGACCAGAAAGGATGAGCTAGGGGACCCCAAGAAGGCATGGCAATGGCTTGATAGGGGTTGTAATAGGTTTGGGATGTCCCTCGCATTCCCTGCTAGTAAGGTATGGGTTCATGTCGCCTCCTTTGGTTCATATAATAAACTGGTTCAATGGCTACTTTTGACCTCTGATATGCAGCTTTAATTCCAGGCAAGGAAGGGCACTGGTTCATAGGATGGTCTTTTTCACAGACAAAACACACTTCTATAGAGTGCAATGGACATTCGATCCTAGGATGCTTTCTAGTACACTTAGGACAAAAAATGGTCAAAGCCCTCTCGACTTCCTCTTGCTTCCTTTGGATCCGCAAGGTATCCATTTGCATGGCAAGAAACTGCCTCATCTCGCTCTTGAAATCTTCCAACATATTTTCACATTCACCTTTTCCAACATAAAGGGATGATTCAGAATAAAAGGTACTGCTCCCAACATTTCTATTTTTAGCCATTTTCTCTAGAGGGATGCTTTCTTTTTCTTCTCCCCTAGAGGTTATTCAAATATGTCTTACTGTCCACCTAGGGGTTCTTCTTAATCATAGCCATCGAAGAAGAGAGAAGGTTGGCTGCGTGAAGCAGTGGGGGCGTTGTGCAAACATTTTTCTGAATTATCTCTACTCCTACAAGGCATGAAAGGAAATATTTTTGGTTGATTTTTGTTTTTTTTTCTCTGCTTGTACCTGCAAAAACTAAAATAGATTGAACTACAACTAACTAAAATCTATCTTGCTGAAATGAAAATGCAGAATTGAAATGAAAGTAGGAAAGGACTAATCCATGTTGCTGAAATGAGATTGTAGAATTGAAATGAAAGCAGGAAATGCTAATGTACGCTTGCTAAAATGAAATTGCGAAATTCAAATGAAAGCAGGAAATGCTAATCTACACTCGGTGAAATGAAATCGTGGAATTGAAATGAAAGCAGGAAATGATAATATACGCTTGCTAAAGTGAAATTGCATAAATGAAATGCTAAGCTAGGCTTGCAAAATTGAAATGCTAATCTACGTTTGCAGAATCGAAATTACGGAATTGAACTGCTAATCTATGTTTACAGAATTGAAATTACAGAATTGAAATGTTAATCTATGCTTGCAGAATTGAAATTCTAGTCTAGGAAAACAGGAAATGTCTAATATACTTTTGAGGAAACGAAATTGCAGAAAGGAAATGAAGCAACTACTCTACACTTGCTGAAATAAACTACTTAGCAGAAGGTTGCAGTAGAAGATAGAAGAAAAACAAAAATCACAAATACTCTGACGCTTCTCTGACAACGGTGCCAAAAATATGGTGGGCTCCAGTATTACAACAATAATGTTGCAACTCCTAGGGATCCCTTCTTTACTTTTATCAACCCGGTAGTTCGTAACAAACTTGGAAGTGACCGTGCTATATGCACAAGTACTAGCTCTTGCCGCAGGCTGTCACTTGATTAGCTGGCACATGTCCGCTAGAAGTTTAAGCCAACTTCTATGAACTCTTAGAAGAAGCTTTTAAATGTGATGGACGAAAGCTAACGCAAAAGAGGCTAGTCTACTTGCAAAAAGAAGCTGAAAGAGGAAAGGAAATGCAAACCCTAGCAAACCCTAGTTTTACCAACTAACCCTATTGGTGCAAGAAAAGAGATGAAAGTGGTGGAAATGGATGACATTAACTCTTGGAAAGGTAAAATGCATGTGACTAAGCTACTTCTAAAGTAAAATCTGGAAAAAGCATATTTTTTTATTTTTGAGTAATCTTTCAGATTTCTTATGCATGTGCTTTAACTATTTTTGACAGTGTAAAGGTTGATTGGACAAAAGAAATGGAGTAGGAGCTTTTAGGAGGTTTGGAAGGGCCTAAGGGGTCCCTAGCACCCTTCCAAAGAGTTTCACAGTGTTCAGATCTCGAAAAACCACTCACGTGAACTTCTACAGGAAGTCTGCAGGGGTTTTACAGGATGTTCTACAAGAAGATCCGAAAGAAGATTTTGGAGGGTTGATGCTGGAAAAACGGTGGGAAAGTGGAAATGAAAGATGGATAAGGATTTTAACGGGTCTAGAACTTGGTAGATGAAGCTAAGGAGTGATGAAGGTGGTTAGATTTGTTCAAGGATGGAGGGAGCAATGTTGCACAAGAATGTAGAAATTAGGGAAAATGGGAACAATGTGGCAAATGAAGGGAAGGAATCTTGGATTAGGGGTTGGAGTAGGTTGTATGATCGAGGAAGGATAGGTAAGGATGTATTACAAGTGATTTTCACACTATTTTCCAAAACTTATCGAACAAACACTAGAAAAACTAGAGATATATGTATTTTGACCTAATCTGACCTAAAAACTAGAAACATGATGAAAAAAAGTTTATAGACAGGAAATCATGCAAGATAACTATGAAAATTTAAGCAAAAACTGATCTAAACATGCGAGTACAACTGGTATCAACTTTTCCAACTAAAAATCTAACACTAGCAATTGCATGGAAAGGCAAAAACAATGTTTTTGTGGCAGCAAGTATGCCTTGGTCTCAGTTCATTGTCCCAAGGAGGGAGAAATGAGATCAAGGACTGCTTGATAGCCTTTTTGTGGATATTTTCTGTTACCAAACTATCAAATCAACTTGAAGCATGAAAAAATTTCTCAATCATCAAAAAACAACCTAAGTAAAAAAGCAAGATTTTAACCTAAATAACATAAATTATTCTATGAATGCAACAAAGACACATAAAAGTACACAAAGGAGGTACTGGAACTTGGGTTGGGCTCAACCCCAAGAGCTACAGCCTCCTAAGAAAGATTAGAGCTGGATTCATCTTTATTAATAAAAAAATAATAGTTACATCCCAAAAACTGTCTATAAGAAAAAGCTCGAAAATGTGTTGATACATAGCTGCACTAAAGTGTGAAAATAGACTAACAAAATGACTAACCTACTGACTAAAATATAACTACAATCTAACTAAAATCCGACTAAATCAACTGAGGCCCTAAGCCTTCTTATTTATACAAATGGGGACCTCCAATAGTCCTCCTAAAATCAAGCAACTCGGCTTCCTGGAACTGAAGATAACAACAATCCTACTTGACTTGCTTGGCTGCCCCTTGGCTTTGTGCTCTGTGTTTTGATGGATAATTCGAGGTAAGGGTTCATAAATGAAGGAGACACCTTCCTACAAATCCTATCCCTTGTTCTTCCACGAATTTTGCTGCCAAGTGCTCATTAAACCTTTGATTTTGTCTCAAAATTGACAAAAAATCTGCATAAAGCACACATTAGACTTTTTAGCATAATGACTAACCCAATTCACTCTATTAGCATAAATATAATAAAAAAATGAAATAAACTAATGATAATGGTGGATTAAGTCAAATTAGAAGGTTGAATGAGCCCATATAATTACCCATTTCTGGGCCTCATCAACAGGAAGTTGGTGAACTAAATACTGTTATAATTCATTTATCGTCTGATCATAGGGTTCACCAATGCATTGATATAGTTATTGTGGATATTTCAGAGGCCTATGGGTTACTATTAAGTAGGGATTGGTATAGTAAGTTGCAAGGCTATTTTACTACAGAATGTTCCCATTTATGGATTTCTTATAGGTGGAAAAACAATTGAATTCGAGTCTATAGTGAGCCAATGATGAAGTATACTGTTACGACACTTGAACCACACAATGAGCCAATCAAATTCACACGAGATATTCAAAAATTATTTTTTGGAAACTGATATTGGATTTTATCTTACGCGACCATATTATTTACTACTAGACACCTAGTTGGAACTCCTTACTTGCACTCTAACTGGTGATAATGACATTTGCATTATATATGTAAATATTAATAGTGTAGAAGCTAACCCAATTGCTACTGACATTTAGATTTTGTATTTTGATTGTTCCAAGACATAGGAGGGATATGGATTCAGTTGTATCTTGATTAACCCTCGAAAGAAAAAATATCTAATTTCATGCCTATTGGAGTTTGATTGCATGAATAATGCTATAGAATATGAAACACTCATACTTGGATTAAACAAGGCCATCGAAATCAAGGTAGAGGCATTAAAAGTAATAGTTGATTCATAGATTGTAACACATTAGGTATGAAATACAATTCATTGTGTTTCACCTAATTTTAAAAACTATCAACAAGAGGTATGGAAGCTTATATCTTCATTTCAAGCATTTAATATTAAGTATGCTCCTAGGACTAACAATGTAGTCACACACATTTTAGCAAATGCAACTGCTAGGTCATCTCAACTTAGAGATAGATTTTTTGTTTAAATTATTTATAAGCCCTCTATCTGGGACAATGTAACTAATTTATTTGTATTCAGTGATGACTAACAAATACTTGACTTTGTGGCTAATGTTGATGTGTTTAAAGATGTGGCAATAGATAAGTATGAACACGAGAAGTAATTATGAGATGAAGTTGAAGCGCATAGTGGAAATTCCATGCCTAAGTGTGTGGTGTCGTTAGAAAAAGTCTATGACATACACAACTATTTTAGGGGCCCAATGAACCCAAAGACCCAAAGTTATACATTGTTACATCAACAAATTAACTTGGGAACTAAAGAAGATCCAAAGTATGTTAATCTCGGTACATGTTGTTTGCCTCAAGAGTGACAAGATTTTTTCTGTCTATTCAAAAAGTATCGAGATCTATTCACTTATACTTATGATGGTTTGAAAACTTATGATACATGAATCATCCAACATGTGATAATGATAAAGGAAGGGGTTAAGACATTCCAAGAGAGTTTGAGAAAGGTTCATCCTAATCTTGAACCCCTAATACATAAAGAACATAAGAAGTTGTGGTTGCTAGGATAATCTTTAAACTTTTCCATTATCTTAGGTATCAAATTTGGTTTCAGTCAGAAATAATTCTGGTGAAATACTCTTATGCATAGATTTATGAAATTTAAACCATGCTTCTGGTAAAGACAATTAGCTCTTTCCATCCATGCAAAAAATTCTCCAAACAATATCTAAATTTGAAATGTTCTTTCTACTAGATGGATTTTGAAGGTGCAGGCAAGTTCTTGTAGTAGAACTTGATAGACTAAAGCCAATATTTAGAAAAAAATGGGGTACATTCGTGTTTAGGAAAATTCCATTTGGCCTAATCAATGTTGGTACGATGTTTCAAGAGGATATGCACATCGCTTTTTGAGGATTAATTGGCCAAAGTGTGGTCATAGATTTGGATGAACTTATAGTTTTCTCCAAGAAAATATCTGATCATCTTCTTTATCTGAATCAAATCTTCAAGCAGTGTTAGAATTAGGTATATCATTAAATCCCAGGAAAATAATATTTGGAGTGTCTGAGGGAAATATTTTGGGATACATCATAGAAAAGAGTAGAATTAAAGTGGACTCAGAATGGGTCAAAACTATTGCATAGATTCCCTTTCCCTTAAACAATAAAGTTATGCAATCCTTCTTGGAAAGGAAACTTTTCTCTAAAAGTTTATCTCTAATTACACACAAATTGTCAAGGCTTTGCAAGATAGGATTAAGAAGTTCATGACATATAAATGGGATCAAAGGGAAAAAAGATGCTTTCACCTAGATCAAGCCAGTGATAATCGAGGCCCTGACATATAGTCTAGACTTCAATAAATATTTATTTTTATATACTTTTTCTTTTGGCACATCAATCACAACCATCTTATCTCAAAAACATAGTCAAGAATGAACGATCAATCTCATTTACAAGTGTAGGACTACATGGATTAGAATTAAACTATCCCACCATAGATAAACATGCTTATGTAGTATATAAGGTGGTGAAGAATTTTATGCCTTACATTCTCAAAATTCATGTTAACATCTTCATTCCCCACCCAACGATTATATACCTATTTCTACAACAAGAAATAGGAGAATGGAGAGTGAATTGGAAGACAAGTCTATAATAGTTTTAGTTGGAATTCAAGCCAGTTCACACTATCAAAGGCCATGGTCTCTGCTAGCTCACTACAAAAGTAGTTAACTTGACAGAAGATGACACATATGGTTGGGAACAAGAAATTTATATGTATAACATCGATCAAGTTACCCAAACAAATGCAACCTCATCCAGATACACCGATGTGCGACAATATATGGAATAAGGCACCTTGCCATCACACCTATTAGCAAAGAAAAAAAGGGAAATTTGTCTTAAAGCGTTATCTTGTTAGCTTGTTCATGGTGTGCTTTTTCGAAAGAACCATAATGTTGTCTTACTCAGATTATTGGAATCTCTAGATTTAGAAAGGGTTTTAAAATATCTTCATGATGGGCCAACTAGGGGGCATTATACAAGTGATACTAAAGCTCATAAATTGATGTGAGCTTGATGTCACTAGCCAACACTTTTCAAAGATGCTAATGCCTATGCTCGCAAATTCCCTATTTGTCAAAAATGTGTTGGCCATGAAAAGAGGCCAAATTCCTCATTACAACCAATCATCGTTGAAGAACCATTTCAACAATGGGGATTAGATGTCACCAAATAAATATTTTCACATTCAGCAAAACAACATCGATATATTTTGACTGCCATAGACTATTTCACCTGATGGGTTGAGGTCGTTCTACTAAGACAGGTGAATGATTAGGAGGTCATCCATTTCATCAAACAAAATATCATCACCAGGTTTGGAATTCCTACGTCACTTGTATTTGACAAAACAACTTATTTTTTGTCATTGAAACTTTATGATTTTGCATTGGAAAATAGTATTGTGTTGAAGAATTCATCTAAATAATACCCTCATGGAAATAATTTGGTTGAATCAACTAATAAGAGACGAATCTAAATTGTAAAGATTTTTTTATTTTATTTTTATTTTTATTTTTTATAATGAGAAATGAAATTGGCATAATGCTTTGGTGAGTTCCTTATGGGCTAATTGAGTAACACCCAAACACTCTCTTGGAACTTCACGTTACTTGCTTTTATATGGAAAGAAGTTATCCTACATCCTAAATTGTACCTCCCTACCTTATAACTATCTTAGGATTCCCAAGGTAAACCATGACAGATTGTTCAGAGTAGGATATACACCCTCCCCAAGCTAGAGGAAGAAAGGCGCAAAACTAAGGAGAATTTTTTTGTGTAGCAGATACACATCAAATGATGGTTTGATAAGAAATCTACAAGTACTAACAAATTTAGTGTGTGAGACTTAGTCTTGAAATGGGACAAATACCATGAAGAAAAATTCAATCAAACCAAGTTACAATCCCTATGGATTGTACCCTTCATTTTTCATGAGAAGCTTGGCCCCCATACTTATCATATTAAATATTTAGATGGGAGGATTGAGTCTCTTCCCGTCAATGGTTTAGATTTAAAACATTACTTTTAGTAGCATCCTTGGGCTATGTTTCTTACATATACATATTGATTTCTTTTCCTATCATTCATTGTTATTTCATATTTTGCATCGTGTTTTGTCTCTTTCATTTTGCATACATTTTCATAATCATTGTACATAAATAAAATCTTGTGTGAAAGTGTATTGTTTGGCTATGAGAAAATGTGGTGAAAGTTTGAAAGGGAATTATGACGATTGAAAACACTTGGTTAACTTTTAGTCCCCTTCATTATTTGGGCCTAAATATATTGAGAGTCCATGATGCTCTCATGGAAAATACATTTCATTCTCAATGAAAGCCTCGGTGGATCTATGATGACCGTATCCATTGTAGGATCTTCATTCCTTGCATTTTCCACTTATATTGATTGGATTTAAAGTGTCAACTCAATAAAGTAGAGAAGGGAAAGGAGAAAAATTATGCAATCACACTATTTTCAAAGGTATATATAAGAGTATTTGTAAAACAAGGAACAACCTCTCTTTCTCATGAAATAAGTCGAGATCCCTCTTCCGCCCTTAGCGAAATAAAACACCCACAAAATGCTAGTGTGCATAATAAGATAAAATAAATAAAGGGTGAAAGGAAAGAGAGGTTTCTTGAGGAGAGAGGTGAGGAAAGAAACTTCGTCATGGTACTGAACAAGATTTCTGGTAGTAGTATACACTAGATATGGTACAAAAACTCTAAACATATTAAACTTTGAAACTTATATTATGATTTTTCCTAATTGAAACAATTGAAGCTTGAATAGTTTTGCGAAGTTTGTTATGCCGACAAAGGGGAGAAAGAGATAATACATATATAACTAGGATAAGGAAGTCAAGGTGATCTAAATGATGAGACAATAGTTTCAGAAGGCTAGACCTTGTGCATAAAGTTAGACCTAAATAGAGAAGATGAGGTTCTTTCAATGAATCACCAAGTGTTGTAATTGCTACAACACCCTTCAAAAAATGTCTGTATTCAAATTTTAGACCCCCTATTAATCGTATGATCTATCATTTCAAGTCACCAAAGTCATGGCATGATCAATGTGAAAGTTTTATAAAGTGTCCAAGTACCCCCCTCCCCCCAAGGAATACCAATTGTCATATTTCTTGTTAAAAGCAACCTTGGCACACCTTCTTGAAGTAACACAAGTTGACTCTTCTATGATAGTTGAACCTCCTTGCAGTAAGAACCTACACTGGGCACACTTCCTTGACCTAGAGCACCTTCTAGTCTTAGTTGAAAATTATGTCATAAAGACTTGCATTCTAACTATCACATCTGGAGATTAGTGCCATTTTATTATCGTTTCAGTTCATGCATGCCAATTTTTGGTACTGTGCTTATTCTTCTCATGAGTTTTATTATATATGTATGTGTGATAATGTTTAGGACCTATTATTCATCCTCCTAATATATTTTTTCATTCCAGTGATCTCACAATTAGTCTATTTTGTTGAAAATGTAGTAAGAAAATCTCAGTTTGACTTTTCCTTGGTCAAACTAGAGAAAATTTGAATTTCTATTTCAGCAAAAATATTGAAAGTAGTTAACTAAGAAAACATGGCACTTGTTACTTAGTTAACTTAGTTAATTCAAGACGGGGAAGCTTTATTTTAATTTAGTATGATTGATTTCTAATTTGTAGCAATCTATTTCAGTTAATTTGAGTTATTGTCAGTTAAGCTAGTTCTAACCGTCAAAAGAACTAGTGGAGGTAAAGTTGTGGAAGTGGAACTTCAACCACACTCAGTGATCAACCAGTTAAATCATCAATCAACCCAAAATAATTTTTTCATGCAGAGAATTCAATATACTCAGTTGAATGGAGATTCCAAGGTGGTGTACTATCAGTTTGAACATATTCCAATGTGTACAGGTGGTGCATGCAGTCACAAGAAGGACCTAGAGGAATTTCCCAATTTAATAGTGAGAAATTCCTAAATAATAGGGGCCAATTTTCTGGAGGAACAATGCAAGGAAATAGGAGCTTGGAGGGCTTGAAAATTGGCTAAGTGTTGGCAAGAGTCAATCAGTTAGGAAGAAGGATAGACTATACACTTGTAGGTTGTGCTTGAGAAAGCATATGTATTCATCTATATTCTCTCACTAATGAAACACATATAGGAAGGGGTTTTGAGTAGTTTATTTCCCCTAGATAAATATATGTGCATGTGTGATGTTTCCTTTTGCATGTCTATGATGTGTGTTCCATAAAGAAGAGAGCTGTAATAAAAAATGTGCAAAGATGCAAGGCAGCACTAGGCTGAATGTGCTCTCTGAAATGTTGGTATAAGGGGAGTGGTTTGAGGATGACCACCAACACTGGAACGCTTAGTGCAATTCCTGGAACTCTTCCAAGTCTGGCATGAAGCTTAGGTATTCTCCTAGAGGAAGTGCTCCTAATGTTTTGAAGAGGGAAAACTTCAACCATGAAAGGGGGGTTTCAATCTATGACAGTTTAAGGATGATGAACAACTCTGGAATGCTTAATGCAATTCCTAGAACTCTTCCAAAACTGACAAGAAGCTGAAGTCTTCTGCTAGAGTAAGTGTCCCCAATTCTTTGAATAGGTATCACTGAATGAAGGCATGCTCAGGGGCATATTTATCTTTGGCTACAACTCTGAATATGGTATGGCGGGTTATGGCTCAGGCTCGCTTGATGTGGCTTTGAAGCTTATAGATGACCATCACTTCCCCCCCTGTTAGATACAGGGTGAAAATATGAATAAATCTCAACTGCAAGACTTTTCAATATTTGAGAACAAATCCTGTCGTATGAGCGAAATATCTTCTTGGTTGTTGAAGCCCATTGCCAAGAAGCGATCCATCCAAGATGAATCTTTGTTCTTGCAGGAGGTTTGTTTTTGAAGCATCTATTTGAAGAATGATTGGTTTTATAACAATGCTTACATGGATGAAGATCAAAACAATGATCTTTTAGATGGCCAACTTGGTCACATTGTTGGCATTTTACAATATGTTGTTGTCGTGGTGGAAGAGGAGCAGAATCTGGAACAACTGAAGGTGAATTGTCAGTAAGGAATCCAACACTCTGAAATTGAATGGGCTTTGAGTAATTTGGAATATGAAAGGAAACTTCCTTATCATATCCAAGACCTATTCTATGCTTGTTTTGGACAAGAACTTTCCAAGGTTTGACGTTGGGCTTGGGAAGTGCAAACTGAACTTTTGCATCCACATGTACAAATGCTGCTTCATTGGGTACTAAATCTGAATTAACTTCAACAATATTGACTTGCTACTGATGGGTGGTTGTCTCAATGTTCTGAGCAAAAACAGGTTCATAATGATGTCTATTTTGATGTAACTCTTTTTGCTGGAATTGAGATTCTAGCTGCAAAGAATCAATTTTCTCATGTGCATTTTGCAGACAAATGTTAGTATTAGAAATTGTATCAGACCTAATTTTTACCATTCCATCAACAGTGGAATGAATTAGGATATTTAACAACTCTAATGTATCATCAATTCTAGCCATTGTCTCAGCAAAGAAATGAAGGCTCAACAATCCTAGTGGAGACTGTAGCAAGGCTAGACAAACCCCAACTATTGAAGATTTCAAAAATGAAGAATACCAGTTGTGCATCAAACCATCATTGAATATATAATGTAGGCATAGATGTCTCTTGAATCATTTAGTGATGCCAGCCATATAATTTCCACACTCACTGCACTAGAGGAGGAGCATACACAACTCTCTGAGGAGGACTGTGAATTGGTGTACAAGGCACTGCACAAGGAGTAGGCCTTCCTACTAGTATTTAGATGGAAGTGAAAAAATATTTCATATACATATGAGATAACACAATTGGAGGGGTTTTCCAGCATCATTTTGAGAAATATGTTGTTCAATACCAAATCTTAGGACCAAATTTCAGACTAGACTTTTAGATGTGATAGAAAATCCAACCAACAATCAACAAAGGATGCAATGATTTGTTATAAACATGATAAATGAATCGTAGCTCTTTCCAATTCACCAACAATGGCCCAAAACTCCAAGCAATTAGCACAAGATCCAAAATCGAGCCTCTATAAAATCATATACATTCTCAATGCACATGAATAATTGTGGCCTTCGAATAGAATATAACTCGGCCCAAAAAATATCTAGCACTAATCCAGACTTGGTAGTGAGGGGATTAGACCATCTTTCCTCCTTGGAATCACACCCTACTCCTGATCTAATCAACAAGGCGTTATGTGAGTTTAGAAGAAGTTACCCAGTGCTACCGTAGCATGGCAAGCAACTTGTCAGTTGGTGGGTAAAGTGTTTATGTTGCCAGTTCAGGTCTCTCCACTTAATAAATCAGAATTCATCGGTGAAATGAAACAGTCTTCATCAGCAGTGCACCTCACATCTTCGATGAAGGTCACCGCTCTAAGCACGATGCATACGTTGATGACGGGATGGCACCACGAATGTTCTTGAAGTCTTCTTAGGGGGTCTTCTGTCATTGGAAATTCCTTTTTTGGAGGAACTGTTGAAGCATTTTTCAATTACTACTTCTCTAATGTGGGTTGACAGATCTTGAGTCACTTTGTTCAGTTGAAGGAAACTACAAAAATGTGGCATGTGAACAGAGATCGAATTTTTGTTAATGGAATGAATTAACTTTAGAGGATCACCTAATATTTTAATATATTTTACAATTTCCATCTGCTGTATATTAGCTACTACATAAATCTTCTGCAACATTCAGGGCTCTCGTGCCTTGTGGATAGCCTGAACGTGCTATGAATCTTCTCCCTCTCCCAACACCATCATGATTCAATTTGTCAAGCGATGTGGGTAATTCACGCTATTGCACTTTCGGTATCTCTCTCCCTGGATCGAGGTATCTTGGTTCACCTTCTGTTCTTCCTTGAGAACTTTCTTGAGCTGCTTGCTATGGCTCTTCAATGAAAAAGTACTCAAATCAGTCAGATATTCATCATCAGACAGTGAGTCCAACTCATCCTTCACCTCGACCTTGTCCTTATTTTGAGCCCTCATTTTTTGACTTTTCAGAAACAACCGCAGATGTGAGCTCATCTTCACCAATACGGGATTCATATTTCTTCATTTTACTAGAACCCGAGGATCTCTTTGAGCTCAAACTTCTCAAAATCTTCTTCGGAGATCCATAGAAACAAGCCCTAAGAAGAAGAGCATTATACCAACGTGCATAGTCATATCTAGAGAATGCAAAGGTCAAGTTTATTATTTTTTTTGAGTCAACGGCCTTAGGAGTCCAACAAAGATGGGTATTATGGATTATGCCAAAAATAAAACTCTAATTTTACAAGAATTCAGGGCAAAAGAATTGATATGTCGGAACTGTCAAGAAAAATGGCGGTTTTGTGAAGTGAAATATGAGTTATGACAGAGTTGGAAGGGAATCATGGAGATAGAGAATCATTAAAACATGCAACAAACCAACAGTATTTTTTTTTCTATTTCAAGGCTGTAGACAACGCAAGGAAGTAGCTGACAAAGAGACAGTTCTGCACAGAATAGAGAAACACATAAAATCACTACATAAAACTAGCCATAAAATTAGTGATTCAAAATTGAGCAGGGCAAGAAGGAACCCGCTCTCATACCATGTTAAAGTCACATGGAATGTAAACAACAAAGGTGGATGATAAACATTGAATGCATTATTATTGACATGATATACATTTATAGTACATTTGTGTGACCGTTGTTTCCACATCCCAAGGTCTCTTGGACTCTCGTGGATTTTCACATTATACACCAACCCATAGAGGATTAGGTGTCCAACGATGGTGAATTAAATTCCGGAGATCAGTAGAGTAGCTTCGATTCTTGAGTAAATTTCATGAGAAATTTTGAATCTACAAATTAATTTCTACATGGTATCATAGCAAGAATCACTATACAACATAGATTTATAAGTTGTCATTGTAGGAGGTTCAAATTTAAAGATCAATGTTGTAGGTTTTCTTCAGGATTGAGAACATGGCTTTCAATGGACTAAGGCTAGAGTATGCCTTGGAGGGCACCTCAAACTTTTTTTCATGGAAGGATCACATGGAAGCAATATTAGATGACAATGGGTTGCTAGAATACATCATGACAAATGTTGCAAAACCTCAAGCATATGATGCCAAAAACCTTGCTTAGTGGAAGAAATATGTGGCTAAGGCGAGGATAATCATATTGGAGGGACTCCAAGATCATATTTTCTAAAATCTCAATGAAAAATAAACTTCGTTCACGATGTGGAAATCACTGATAGAATTGTTTGAGAATATTAGTGACAACATGAAGCTGGCACTCAAGGACAAGCTTCAAAGTATCAAGATGCAAAAGAATGACACAATTCTGCAGTATTTGAGCAAGTTTACATAATTTCGTCATGAAATTGGCGAGGTTGGTGTTAATGTTTGTGAAGAAGAATTGGTAGCTCTATCCCTTATGGGCCTTCCCAAGAGCTGACATAACTATCAAGGTTCAGTGAATGGGAGGGACAAACTATAGACTTGGGAGCACTTATCATCCAACCTGGTACAAGAGGAAATAAGACAGAATATGATAGAAGAGACTTCATTCAAGGGAGAGAATGATGAGAACTTTGCCTTGGTTGGAAAGGAAAATAAGGGGAAAGGGAATAGAACCCAATCCAAAGTAGAATCTAGTCAAGGGGGCAAGAAGAAAGACTTTTCCAGAATAAATTTGTTTCACTGTCATGAATTTGGGCACTATTCCATGAACATTCCACACAAGAATAAAAGAAAGAATACCTTAGGAGGTGTAGCAAGTGAAGCTTTGGATTCACAATTAGATCTTGATTTTACTCTCATTGCATGCATGGGAAACACAGTGATGGGAAGCGTGTGGTACTTGGAGAGCGATGCTTCATTCCATATGATGGGGAATAGATATTTTTTCAGTGATTTGGAGGAGAAATATTTCCATATGCACATAGATATGGGAGATGATGGAAGGTACAATGTGACCTATATTGGTACATTCACCTTTCAGAGGTAGTCAGGCTCCCCTCTCAGACTCAAGGATGTGATGTTTATTATGGGTCTAAAGAAGAATCTTGTCTCCATTGTAGTTTCAAAAGACCGTGGTTATTGTGTTCTCTTAAAAAAAGAAAGGCATTCCTAAGACACATAACCATGATACAGGTGAAGCAGATCGGGGTTCAAGTGAAGAACGTTTACAAGCTAGATGTGGAGGATTGTGTTACATTAAGCACAAAGGCAGAGAATGTGTAGAGCCATGATGTCGGTGAACTTTGGAATATAAGACTTGGATATTTTCATCATGGCACTTGGAAGATCATGCAACAAATATCCATATGTCTCCCCAAAGGAGAACTAGAGCAACATGATTCACGCAAAGGGTGTACCTTGGGGAAGTACACAAATGCCAATTTCCATGATTAGAAAATTAGAGAACATGCAGTCCTTGAAAGGATCCACTCTAATGTCTATGGACCTTTCTCGATAGCAGCCACTTCCAGAAAAAAATATTTTGTCATCTTTATTGATTACTTCTCATGGAAGTGTTGGATCTTCTTCATGCAGAAAAAGGATGAGACTTTGTCCAAGTTCTTGGAATTTAATGAAATGGATGAGAAATAAATAGGCAAGAAGGTGAAGGGTCTTAGGAGAAATAATGGAGGTGAGTATGTGTCAAATGAGTTTAAAAATTTATGGGAAAATAAAGTATTCAAGGATATTTGATAGCACCCCACAACCCACAACAAAATGGGGTGGCTGAGAGGAAGAACCACAACATTGTGGGAGAAGCAAGGGCGATATTGCATGACCAAAGCTTACCTCTTCACTTGTGGGTTGAAGTATGCAACACAATAGTTTAGTTGCAAAAGAGGAGTCCTCATAGAATTCTTGGCATGATTACACTGGAGGAGGATTTCTCAGGGAGGAAGTTGGATGTGTCACACTTCAGGATTTTGGAGCCTCTATTTACTACCATGTCTCCAAATAATCAAGGAAGAAGCTATAACTGACAACAAAGTTGGGGGTATTTGCGGGTTACACCAAAAATCTCCACAACTACCGTGTGTACTTTCCATCCCTCAGAATGATAGTTATGCGAAGGTATGTAAAATTTGATTTCTATGCTCTCTCCATATCATGTTGTCTACACTCACTACCTCCTCCAAATAATCCCTCCCCCACATAATCCATCTCCCATATAACAACTACCCCATATAATACCTTTGTCTACAAATATCAAATTGCATTTCTTACACTAGAAGTGTTTTTTTAGCCACCAGAACTACATTTTGTTTTTCCACCAGAAGTACAATTGTTTTTACACAATACAAATTTTAAAGTGCATTCATTGATATCTATTATGGGAGTGGTTCTCACTGTGAAGGACAAATATCGTGAGTGGTCTTGGAAAATAAAACACACTCTCATTTTCAATGAGTTGTGGAAAGGAGTTTGTGTAGCAGAAGGAGATAATGAACCTACAAAGCCTACCTCAGAAAAGGAATTCACCATTTGTGAAAACAAGAACAACAAGAACTATGCCTTGATTGCAGCATCTGTAAATGAAGAGGTGAGTCACCATATTTCACCATTTTCAAATTCTTTTGAAGCCTTACATAATTTGAAGGAACTCTATGACTCATAGTTTGTACTTGAAGTTGTCCAATTGATGATTAAATTGTTCAGTCTTGAATTACAAAATGATGATCTTCTTGCTCTAGCATCAAAAGTAAAATCTATTATGCATGATATCAAAGTCACTAATGTTGAAATAGACATTCCTTTGATAAATGTTTTCAAGGAACTTTATCCCACTTATTCAAATGATCTTGAGTCATTACAAGAAAATGGAAACCTCAAAGAGATTACCTTTGACTCCTTTGTGAATAAATTTGCTAAGAGAGAAAGATTTAGGGAAGAAGAAAACTCCTTAATCTGCTGAAGAAGATGTGTGTCTTGCACATATAGATAAGAATCATGCTTAGTATTCTTTCAATGGAAGAGGTGGTCGAAGAGGAAGAGGAAGAAGAAATTTCAGAGGAAGGAGGGGGGGGGGACACTCTCAAGGAGAAAAGTCTGATCATCATTGCATATGTTGCAATAGATATGGATCTTATGATGCATCCACATACAAGTTACCTTGGGACAAAATTGAGCAAGAAAGAAATAAAGCCAATGTTAAAACCAATGAAAAGAGAAAGGTAAAGCACTTGAATCCGCTCACTATATTGTGGCACATTGTAATGTTGGAGTAAATGAAGACTTGTTTAATGATTCACTTACTTCTTGGAAAAATGATTGGTTGCTTGATTCAGGAGGAAATTTCCACATGAATTTTATAAGAGATTCTTTTGAAGAATTTACTCACAATGTTGATGGATCATTATACTTTGTAGACAAATAAAAGCTCAAGCCATCAAGGCTTGGCATAATCAAGCTCAAATTGCCTGGTCTTCCAGACTTTCTTTTGCATGATGTTTTATATCTCCACAACTGAGGATAAAGTTGTTGTACTTGGTCCACATCCACCAGCAAGGAAAATCCATTCATATGTTTGATGGCAAGGTTGAGGTGTGAAAAGAATAAGATCACTCACTTGTCATGACAGGGAAAGAAGAAGAAAGATTTCTGAAGTTGCAAGGTACCTCTGCTCGTGCAAAAAATTTCTCATACAGTTATCATTATGATGAAGGTACATTTCCATCATCTTTTATGGAATGCTATATTTTGATACTTGATCTATGACAATCTTCACTTGTTGAAGAAACATGGTGTTACTGGTTTGACTACAATTCCTAGGAAACTTAAGCAATGCGATGCTTGTATTCTAGGAAAGCATGGAAAATAGTCTTTTCATGATTCACATTCCATAGCACATAGAAAACTTGAACTCATTCATTCAGATTTATGCAGTCCAATGCATGTTCTTTCTGCAAATGGAAATAAATATATGATGACATTTATTGATGACTACACCAGAATGTGTTGGGTTTATTTATTGAAGAAAAAATATGATGCTTTTCAAACATTCAAGAACATTCATACATGGATTGAAAATGATGCAAAATATCATATTGGCTCTATTTGCACTGACAATGGAAAAGAATACACTTCATATGAAATTAAAAATTATCTTCGCTAACATGAGATCAATCATCAAATAATTGTGCCTTATAATCCTGAACATAATGAAGTAGCTAAAATAATGAATAGGAAAATCTTAAATATGGTATGTTCCATGATGTTTTTCAAGAATGTAAAATTGATGTTTTGGGTTGATGAAGTTCTATGTGTTGTATATGTAAAGAATAGATTTCCATCTAATTCTATTAGAAACAAGACTCCTTATGAAATGTGGTATGGCCACATTACCGAAATTGATGTTTTGGGTTGATGAAGTTCTATGTGTTGTATATGTAAAGATTCCACCTAATTCTATTAAAAACAAGACTCCTTATGAAATGTGGTATGGCCACATTCCTTCGGTAAAGCATCTCAGGGTCTTTGGTTCCACCTGTTATGCATTGATACCAAAGGTACATAGAAACAAACTTGGTGCAACGAGTCATAAGTGTACCTTTTTGGGTATTAAAATACCTCCAAAGCATACCGTCTCTATGATAAAGTTAATAAAAAGTTTGTTGTATCTAGAGATGTAATCTTTCTTAAATTTTCCAAAGATGACAATGTTGTTGAGCGACAACTTGATGCTTGGATAGATTTAGACATGAAAAATCATTTCAAGAATTTGATAATCAAATTCCACATCTTCAAGGGGGGGTTCCTATACTCGATCAATCTGTGGAATATTCTTCTAAATAACTCTCTCCTCCACATTAAACTCTGACCACTAATGATACTTTGAGTCATGTGATTGAAAAAATTGAGAGACTCAATCTTGAATCAGTCCCAACTCAATCAATTGAGCAACCTAGACCATCTCAGAATGGTCCCCCAAAATGACTAACAAAATACACTTGAAAGTGTTCATCCTGATGAGGTTGGAAATATAGGAACAAGAAATTCAACTAGGCAAAATGGAGGTGATGTGGATGATTCTGATTCACCTGTTGATATGGATGTTTCTTATGATTGTGAACTAAATTTGTCTAGATATTTTAAACCAAATTCCTTCAAAGAATCTGCTTCTCATGATGAATGGAAAGAAGGAATGCAAAACGAGTATGATTCCTTGATAAAGAATGACACTTGGAAGTTGATTGATCCTCCATTGGGAAGAAAACCAATTGCCTACAAGTGGGTCTACAAGCATAAGTATAAAGCTGATGGCTCACTTGACAAGAACAAAGAAATACTTGTGGCAAAAGGTTTTGCATAGAAGGAAGGGGTCTATTATGAGGATACTTTTTCCCTACAGAAAAATGGGCTACTATTCAGACACTCTTTGCCTTAGCAGCTCAAGACGGTTGGAAAGTCAATCAAATGGATGTAAAAACTGCTTTCTTGAACGAAGATTTGAAATCAAATGTTTTTATGTCCCATCTAGAAGGATTTGTTGTGAAGGGGCATAAATTTAAAGTATGCAAACTTCTGAAATCCTTGTATGGCCTCACACAAGCACCACGAGTCTGGTATGAAAGGTTAACTAAGCATCTTCTGAAACTCAACTTCAAAGATTATGATCTTGATGATGCAACTTTTCTTGTCAAGAAAGTTGGAAAAATAGTTGTATATCTTGTGGTATATGTAGATGATGTTTTCATGACAGGGAACAATGAGAGCTACATTGCATCCATAAAGAAGGAATTGAGGAAAGGTTTTGAAATGAATGACTTGGGCTATGTTCACTGCGATCTTGGTATTGAAGTAACTCAACATATAAAGTCTATATTCCTTGCTCAAAAGAAGTACATTGGAGATTTGTTGAATTGGTTTGACATGGCTGGGTGCAACCCTCTGACTACTCCAATGGAACAAAACTTAAAGCTCACATTCATTAAAGGAAAATAATTGGTGGATGCAACAAAGTATAGACAACTTGTAGGAAGTCTCAACTACTTGACTACTACCAGACTAGACATTTTGTTTGTAGTTGGAATCCTCTCCAGGTTTATGCAAAATCCTTGTGAGGGACATTGGTCTGCTGCAAAAAGAATTCTAAAGTACTTAAAGGGAACCCAATACTTAGGACTCAAGTATACATAGGTGGGCGACTTCAGCTTGATTGGATACTCTAATTTAGACTTCTATGGAGACAAAGAAACTGTGGTATCTACTTCAGGTTATGCTATGAGTCTTTTATTAGGATCTATCTCTTGCAGATCACACAAACAATCAGTTCTAGCAGATTTCACAATAGAGGCAAAATATGTGGAAGCAACTGAGACAACAAAAGAAATTTTGTGGCTCAAGAAAATTCTGGAAGATTTTCAATTAAAACAAGTACATTCAACTCCACTCATGATTAACAACACCTCTGCAATAAAGTTGGCCAAGAACCCAAAGTTCCATGATAAAACAAAGCACATCAATAGAAAATACCGTCTGATTCGACATAATGTTAAGGCCAAGACAATCTATCTACACCATTGTTCCACTAATGAGGAGATTGTAGACATCTTCACCAAAGCACTTGGAAGAGAAAATTTTGATAGATTCAGAATGATGTTTGGACTCACCAACATCCCTTTAGATTAATGGGGGGAATGTTGAAACCTAATCATTGGGAGTGGGTGAACACTTGTAAATAATGAAAATAGTAAATAATGGAAAATAAATTGTCATCGGGAGGCGAAGCCCAAAAGTCACTCCCTCATGTATATAACCATGAGTAATCTTAATGAATAAACATAATTCATTTGAGGAGTTACCTCCTAGCCTAACAGGACAAATCCATGTGGTTCTCTTTGAGAGGGAGCTTCAGATCCCACCAGAGGAGGAAATTTTAGCTCTAAAGGAGGAGCCTCAGTATCTTGTGTAGCAGCCAAAAGTTGAGGATCAAAGAGTGGAGACAACCACTGAACCAATACCATCCAAAGAAGGTAGGAAAAGGACCAAGGAAGCTGAGAAACTTGTGCAGGATGCGAGGGATAATTTGGGTGCTCCTTCATATCAATGTAGGCATAGAAGGTCACTAGATTGGTACACTGGCTACATGGCTCTAGTGACTTAGCTCATAGAGACTGATCCATCCTCTTCTGAGGAAGGAGTAGAGAAACCTGTAAGGGTTGATACAATGATGGAGGAGTACAAATCTATTTTAAACAACAATATTTGGGAATTGGTCCCAGGACCAACAGACAAATCAATTATGGGTTCAAGATGGATCTTCAAGGTGAATCATGTAGCATACGGAAGCATAGAAAAGCATAAGGTGAATTTTTTTGCCAAGGGGTACTCTCAGGTTGAGGGGATTGACTATGAGGAAAACTTTGCTCCTGAAGCAAGGTAATCATCCATCAAATCAATTCTTACTTTGTCTACATAGATGGGGTGGAAGATCCACCAAATGGATGTGAAAAGAACATAATTCAATGGAGTTACTGAGGAGGAGATGTATATATAGCAAACAAAAGGCTTCGATAATTTTGATCTAGAGTCTCATGTGTTCACACTCAAGTGAGCGTTGTATGGTCTCAAGCAAGCACCCCATGCTTGGTACACCATGATCGATAAATATCTCACTGGTTTGGGCTTCACCAAAAGTGAAGTGGATGCAAACCTCTATCATATTTTGGTAGAAGGTAAATTGTTGATTATTGTCTTATATTTTGATGACATGATTTTTACTAGTGATGAGAAATT
This sequence comes from Pinus taeda, assembly GCA_000404065.3. Classification (NCBI taxonomy): domain Eukaryota; kingdom Viridiplantae; phylum Streptophyta; class Pinopsida; order Pinales; family Pinaceae; genus Pinus; species Pinus taeda. The sequence continues at coordinate 49,783 of APFE031208645.1, forward strand.
GATCAGATCTTGCAAGGAGGACCTTGCAAGAGAGTTTGAGAGGAAGGACATGAGTCTCATGCACTACTTACTTGAATTGGAAGTATGACAAGGTGATGGTGAACTGTTTATCTCTCAGAGCAAGTATTCCAATGAGATACTTTAGAAGTTCCACATGGACAAATGCAAAACCATGGAGACTCCTCTAGCGACCAACTGGAGGAAAGAGGATGCCACTTCAGGTGAGGAAGTGGATGCTACTATTTATCAGTAGTTGGTTGGCTCACTCATGTATCTTGTGAACACTCGACCAAATATGTGTTTTGCAGGAAACTATCTGAGCCAAGCTATGTTTAGGCCAACCAAAATAGTTTAGAGGGTAGCTAAGCATGTTCTATGATATATTAAAGGCACTACCCAGTTTGAACTATGATAGAGACCGACAAAGGGAGTTAATTTGTGTGGATTCAAATATGAAGATTATGTCGGAATTCCATCAGATATGAAGGGTACTTTAGGTGGAATTTTCAGCGTTGGATCCATAGCGGTTTCTTGGTACAATAGGAAGTAAAGATTTGTGTCACTCAACTCGGTAGAAGCAGAATACATGGCTGCAAGTTAAGAAACATGTGAGACGATATGGATGAGAAAGATACTTGTTGGCTTGTCTGGTCAGATGATGGATCCAACTATGATGTACTCTGGTAATCATAGTTGTACCAAAGTCTCTGAAATTCATATTTTTCTCAACCGATCCAAGCATATTGATATCCGATATCACCATCTATGGGATTGTGTACAAAGGAATTGTGATGCAGGAAAGTGTTCCCTCTGCAGACAGAGGCAACTCCTGTAGCCCTAGAGTGGGTCTAGTCACAAACAAGGACAAATCAACAATAGTTTTCCTTAAATAGTCATAGTTAGAGGCCTACCTCAACCGGTGGTCGATGGAGTTCCGTTGCACTGCTCCAGCTTTCTCTTATTTCTCCTCAATGAGTGATCAACCTGAAACAATGCAAAGGAAATACAACAAAGCACATAACTAGAAAACAACAATGATCTATTTACTCACAAAGTCAAGAAGTCATGAGCTATCAAGTAAATTACATACAAGACATAGGAAAACATCATTGATTGTATTGATAATGAAATAAGAGCAAGCTTACAACCAAAGTCTTGACGTCGCAAGCCTTCTCAGAGGGATCCAGCCAGCATGTTCTTTAAGAATTCGCTCTTTGAAGATGGATCTCCCAACATACAAATCTCTCTCTCACTCACAAGTTTTACATAAATTCAAGGGCACTCCACAACCTTCCACAAGCTATCAACACTCTCACACTAGTCACACCCACACCAACTATCTATCAAAACACTAACAACACTACTCAATCCAAGAAATTACCAACTAGCTGATCATAGCAAAGGTGAGTGTTTAAATAGGAGAAGGAGTCTCCATGAAAGGTGGAAGAGAGATCTTATCCCCAAGGAAGGTAGCACAATTGATGGAACTACCATACCAGGGAAGGAAGGGCGACACAAACTATGCCAACAACCAGGTCTGGAGTCATCCAGAAGGCCGACTGTTGGAATGAATTCACCCAATCTGGATTATCACGGGTTCATCACTATGCTTTAGCACTAACATCACCGATGAGCAATGGATTCAGTCAGATCATCGGTAAATATAGCAAACAGCCTCCCGCCGGAGCATGATATCGGTCCGTCGCGGGAGACAGATGTACTTCCGTGTTGGAAGCATGGCTAGACTGTTTATGAGCGCCGTTCAGCACATATATTAAGTCCATAGTCGCGATGAGGCAGATAACTTAGGAAAAGTGGGCCAATTAGCAGCATAGGAGAACATTTGTTGAGTATGAGCATGTTTGAATTGGACACATAACACAATAGAAGGAATAGGAATGAAGGCGGTGACAAATTACTGTGTAACATATGCCCCCTAAAGCATGAAGCCTGAGAGAGTGGGAGGGGTGAAATGCTTTACGAAACTGACTAAGCTAGAACACCATCTGGAAGAACTTGCAGGCGCAAGTACAACTGATACCTTTGATAGTGAAATACATGTAGTCTAGGTATGGGCACAACCATCCAAAAGACATATGAACGAGGTCTGTGGTATGGACGTGGCCATCAGCTAATAAGACCATGATAATGATAAAGGTATGGTCGCGGCCATCCTTGAGGACTTAGGTATGGTCACAGCCATCCATCACTGAGTCATGTAATCACGAACCAATCCACGCAGCCCGAACATGTGTAATTTGAGTTCGGGGTCTTGAACCTAACCGATCATAGTATAAATTCTATAATGCGAATAGAGGTGTTGAATTCAAGCATCAGAGAAAGTTGCTTAATTACCGGTCAATGATGTAAACCGTTAACAAGTGCGAGAGAAACCACAAATAATGCCAATGGTTCTCAAGGTACTTTCCAATACAATCCACGAAGTGTGAAGAATGAGCTGAAGTCGAACACTCATGGAATCACCCAATCGACAACCAATGATGTAAGTTGACCGTCAGGCGCGAAGAACTTGCCATTGAGGCATGCAAGCTCCAAGGTACCAAAAGGGATCTCTAGATCAATCTCCTGGATAATGATCTGATGTCGACAGGAGACGATCCATCGCAGGAGGGCCATAATGCCTCCCCCATCAACAACACGAGACAAGGAACAAGCGATAGATGGTGAAACAGAGTATCAGAAGAGGAGGCGGGGATGTAAACTGTAGAAGGATTATACTCTTAAACATGTCAGTGACACGACTCCGGAGGGTGGAAGCATTTAGGTACCAAAGGATCGGAGGCTCGATGGAGGCAACATGGATCAGATGGAATGAGGCTAAATGACAACCCAAACCCGCGGAAGGCCAAATGACGATGTATGGATATCCCAACCCGACAAGAAGCAAAAGTGTCGATGTTCAAGAGTGATTACCTGCCATAGACAATCAATGATGATTTCCAAATTTTCCTCCACCATTGTTGGTGAGTACCCTAATTATTTTTGAAAACAAGCTTGAAGGGGATAGCATATGCTTGTAATACAAGTTCGACCTTCAGTCAAATCCAACCTAGTAATAGTTTAATGATCCCTAGGGAGGAGAAGCTCGAGTCTCATCATGGTGACGAGTCCAATGTCATCAGGGTTTAACGAGTTTGACATAGGTAAAACTCGGAGTCTTTTTCATGTTTAGGGAGTTTGAAAAAGACACGGAAAATAAAACTCTAGGGGGGTCCTTTTTCTTAAATTTGTGTCTCCCAAGCCCGAAAATGTATAAAACGATACTCGAAAGAACCGCTTAACCATTACGATCAAGGAGTACTTCTCGTGATTAGTGACCTTGACCCGAAAAAGTAGAAAAGAGATCGAGACCACGTCGTTTCATAACCAATAACGAGCCCGAAAACGACAAAATCTCAGCAATCTTTTCGTGTTTATATAGTCGGAAAAAAGCTTAAAGAAGACCTTCTTTTTAATTTCATTTAACGAGTCAAAAAAGGAAAACTCGACAATATTTTCATCTTTAAAGAGTCAGAAAAGAGTTGAAAGCAGACCTCCATTTTTATTCTTTTTAACAAGTCAAAAAGGGAAAAAAATACTCGACAATCTTTTCATCTTTTACGAGTCAAAAAAGAGCTTAAAGGTGACTCATCCTAGAGGAACGAGTGGTATAAAGGGTAGCAACTAGTTTCGGCAATGGTGGAACTCCTCAAAACATGTAATGGTCAAGAGGCTGGCTAATAAAACCACTCATGACTGCGGTTCCTCAGGAAAGGAAAAACAACCAAGTGAAAGCATATGATCGTCCGAAGAGATGGTGGTAATGGAGTGAAACAACCAAGGCTAATCTAGCATAATTTAGTGGATAAACAACAATCACGAGATGTAAATCTGGTATGGGTTAAATTTTACACAAGCTTGAACCATGGAGAACTCTGCTTGGATTCAGTTTCATGTTTACACAAGCTTGAAACGAAAAACTATGCTTGTTGTGAGTTCGCATGCCCCCAAGCTTCATTGCATTCAATGAGGTGGATGGAATGAAGGTTCACTTTCGAGATCTTGGAAAGAATCGACTTGGATTTTATGAGATCTTAAGCAAAGACTCGATTTGGAAAGGGAGTTGTTTCATTTTTTAATGAGGTTGACACAGTAAAAGAACTATCCTCATAACCCTTGTTTCATTTCTTAACGAGCTTGACACAAGATCAGCAACTATGCTCGAGACTCCTTTTCATGGGCCATACGAGAACATGGCTCCCAAGAGGGCTTCGCAGGATGGAAGAACCATGCTCTTGGAGGAACACATGTTATTAGGCACCAAAGACAGATCAGGTTCCAATTCCCCAAGTACATGATGTACGAGACCATATGCATGATCATCAGCAGAGGCGGAGATGGAACGAGTAGACACATAATTGAGTTGTGGCAAGGAAGGTACTACTTGCGAGCAAGAACCGAGAGGGAATGACAGTTGCACAGGAGGCACCAGGGGACTAAAGAACGATAATTGATCTATAGTCACCACTCTTCCATCGTGTGGAATACAAACCACATGGAAAAGTGAAGAGACGAAGGCCCCCATGGCATAAACATGGTCACGACCAACAAGAAGATGGAAATCTAAATCACCTTGGACAATCAGTACGTCTATATAAACAGTTTTCCTCCCAAAGTAACAGGGAACTTCGGAAGGATCCCTAACGGTTGAATAGTTCCTCCATCAAATGCTAACAGATTTTGTGCGACCGGCACAAGCCGTGGGGAGTCCAAAGCTTGCCAAGTAGTGAAAGGCATGAGACTAACCGACGCACCCTCATCCAAGACAGTGCCAGGTACTGCCTTATCATAGGCATGTACTGTAATCTAAAAAGGCACATGGGATGGAAGGCAGAATGCAGTCAAATGACTCCAGTCGAAGGAAACAACCGAACTACTTGGTGGGGGAATCGTATGATTGCCCCACTGCTCTACGAGAACTGAAGAAGGACCCTCTTGATCAGTGGAGATACGAGGGTCGTTTTCGGACTCAGGAGAATCTGATGAGATGAGAAGAACATGAGCATGATGTTCTTCCGAAACAGAGTGATCAATAGGTGGTGAACCCAAGTTGACACTCTCTCCGACCAATGGTTGGTCTGGGACAGGCTTAGCACATCCAGGTTCAGAAAGAGGAGGACAGACAAGAGAAGAATCTAAGTCAATCTCTTGGTTGACAGGGAGAGTGTCTGAAGAGAGCCTCTCATAACTAATGGGAAGTTGGGGTGAAGAAGCTGTAAGACTTCCCAAAACGGCAGAAGCTTTATCCATGAGCGGACAAAGGTGAAGGGGATGGTTGCCTTCACATAGCCTACAGGGGAATCAAATATCCCCTTTCTTCTTACCATTGCCAGTTGATAGGGTAGCATCGCCATGAGCTTCAGAGGATGATGAGGGATGAGCTAGATCATGAGACCATACTTCTAAGATCCTAGGAATGCCAGTACAATCACAAAGAAGATGGTCACCCTTGCACAATTTACAAGGAAACTTAACCTTCCGCGGAGGAGCATAAGGTGTCCCGACCTGAGATGTATTTAGAGCAGTAGCTACATAGGTGGCCTCGCATTTATCGGGATTCTTCTTCTTCTTCGTCTTCTTGTTCTTCTTCTTAGTCTCCTAGTTACTAGATGTGAAACTTTCACTAGGGGAAGGAGGAGAGGAGGAGGAAGAAACAGGGGAAGAAGGCACAGGCTCAGCCTTGGAATCAACATGTCGTGGTTCAGACAAAGGAGATGGTGGAATAGGATTCGTGACACTTGGGACCACCGAGGTTTAAAACAACCACATGGGAAAACCGATGGTTAACCTAGGCAAAGACAATGTTGCCATATACGAGGCACCGACATTTCCAAATGGAAGAAACGGACCAGGATTTCCATCTGGGGGAAGACCTCGGCCGATAGACTCGGGGAATGTGGCCATCGAGAACGAGCCTGAAAAACACTCTTATCAAAACCAAGCACTCGAACTATTACCAAGAATTTTTCGTGGGCAGTAAATTTTATGACGCAGGAACAAAACTTGACCTTTTCATGTTTGAAGAGTCGAGAAAAGGATGAAAAGGTGACTCTGTCTCTTTCGAGGTTTAATGAGCCTGAAAGGACAAGTGCTTAGATGGACCTTTTCTTTTAGGGAGTCCGAAAAGGAACGAAAGTGACTACTCTGGAGAACTAGGCAAAAGGTTTACCAAACAACCCGTAAAACTGCATATACACCTTGACAGTCATATGAAAACCAAGGACTTTCCGTACGGTAGCCAATCTTCCTGAATGATGTGTTCAGTGCATTACGGTTTGCAAGGCGGTAGACACAGCTTCCTAAGGATATAGGATGATAACCTAGTGGGGTCTCCCAACATATACTCGATGGTACATGGGAGCACAATTCCGTACTAGACCGCTATTGAGTAACAGAAAGAGGAATCACCCAACCTTGAGTGAAAACAATAGTGACTAGGTTTAACGACGCCGGAGCACATCTCTAACCTAGACTTCTAAATAATGAGCGTTATGTTCCAATGCATTGTTAGATTTATTCAGTTCATTTTAAAGTAGATCTTGAATTATGTTTCAGATTTCAGGCCTTACTGTATGTATTCAACAAATCCTAGGATACAGCTAGAATGAATGAAATATCCTTTTACTTCAATGAACACCTAGCTATGGGAGGGCAGAGAGATCATTCCCAAACCAAGAAAACCAAGATGAGCAAATGCAATCACACAATGCATACAAACATCAATTCCTACAGTGCATGGATACTACTAATGAGAGATTTTATCATTCGCTTTCCAATATGCAACTTTGAAATGCAAATTCACTTTCACTTTCATATGCTAAATGAAGGTAGTCTTTTGATTTTTGATGTGTTTTTTTTGTTAAAATTCAAAGAAGCAAACAAGAAAGTGTGAAAAAACTGGTTGATCCAAACATTTGTGATCTATGTTCAGTAGTGGAAAAAGATCGAATCAATACCAAAGATTGGTTCAATAGTTTTCACTAAAAATCAACCAGAAACAAAGAATGAGGAAGGCTCAATCAAACCAACAAGAAAGTTATAAACAAATCTTGAGAAAACCAACAACCAAGACAATTGATTCAAGAAACTTGAAATAATGAACTAGGTCACACGGGAAAAAATACAAGATTCATTCAACAAAGACAAACAAAAGTACCTTAACCATAAACATCGAAAAACAAAAGACTGAGTAAGTGAAAAAGGCAAGGGATCAAGAGGACTGGAAAACTCAGGAGGCAGAATTGAGAAAATCAATTCTATAGGTATCGTCGCGAGTGCAACACTAGCAACTAGCGCTGATAAGCAGCTAGCTGTAGCAACAGGGTGATGTAAGCGCGAAAGTACATGTCTTTCTCACGATGATCCGATTTCAGGAGTCGTTGCAATTATGTGACGTTATTCAGCGACGCACAGAAATTTACAAAAGAGTGAGCGTGATGATAGTGCGACTATCAAACTATGTTCCGTGATGATGTAAAAAACAATGGAAAATGAGCCAAAAACTCCCAAACAAAAACCAGCCAAGCTAACGGACAATAGAGGGACCTCCGAGATCAATCTAGGTGACCCAAGAGACTGATAACTAATCCCTAAAAATCAAGGAGACCATATCAAAATCTAAACAAGAGCACAGAGAAGAACATAGGACATACTCCCCAGTAGAGTCGCCAATTTGTGATGCAGGAAAGTGTTCCCTCTGCGGATAGAGGCAACCCCTTTAGCCTTAGAGTGGGTCTAGTCACAAACAAGGACAAATCAACAATAGCTTTCCTTAAAGAGTCATAGTTTTATGCCTACCTCAACCGGTGGTTGATGGAGTTTTGTTGCACTACTCCAGCTTTCACTTCTTTCTCCTCAATAACTGATCAACCTGAAATAATGCAAAGGAAATACAACAAAGCACGTAACCGGAAAACAACAATGATATATTTACTCACAAAGTCAAGAAGTCATGAGCTATCAAGTAAATTACATACAAGACATAGGAAAACATCATTGATTGTATTGATAATGAAATAAGAGCCAGCTTACAACCAAAGTCTTGACGTCACAAGCCTTCTCAGAGGGATCCAACCAGCATGTTCTTCAAGCATTTGCTCTTTGAAGATGGATCTCCCAACATACAAGTCTCTCTCTCGCTCACAAGTTTTACATAAATTCAAGGGCACTTCACAACCTTCCACAAGCTATCAACACTCTCACACAAGTCACACCCACACCAGCTATCTATCAAAACACTAACAACACTGCTCAATTCAAGAATTTACTAACTAGCTGATCATAGCAAAGGTGAGTATTTAAATAGGAGAAGGAGTCTCCATGAAAGGTGGAAGAGAGAGCTTATCCCCAAGGAAGGTATCACAATTGACGGAACTGCCATACCAGGGAAGGAAGGGCGACAAAAACTATGCTAAAAACCAGGTCTGGAGTCATCTAGAAGGCCGACTGTTGGAACGAATTCTCCCAATCTGGATCATTGCGGGTTCATCACGATGCTTTAACGCTAACATCACCGGTGAGCAATGGAGTCAGTCAGATCATCACTAAAGATAGCAAACAACCTCGCACCAGAGCATGAAATCGGTCCGTCGTGGGAAACAGATGTACTTCCGCGCTAGAAGTGCGGCTGGATTGTTTATGAGCGCCGTTCAACGTGTATATTAAGTGCATAGTCGCGATGAGGTAGATATATTAGGAAAAGTGGGTCAATTGGTAGCATAGGAGAGAATTTGTTCAGTATGAGCATGTTTGACTTGACACATGACATAGTAGAAGGACTCGGAATGAAGGCGGTGACAAATTACTGTGTAACAAGCATATTATGTTGTTGCAGTACATTCTCACAGAGGAACAAGATGATGTTATTTTGACAAAGCCCATTCATGAGGGAAGTTTGAGTTCCACAGGTGCAGGATAGCAGTGGTTGATAATCCTTTTCTTGCTAAGAGGGAGTGTTGAAAATGCAACAAGAAAATCTTAGTTTGAATTTTCCTCGTTCAAATTAGGGAAAATTTGAATTTCTATTTCAATAGAAATATTGGAGGTAGTTAACTGAGGTGACATGGCACTTGTCACTCAGTTAACTTAGTTAATTAGAGATGGGGAAGCTTGTGTTCAACTTAGTATGATTGATTTCTAATTTGCACCAATATATTTCAATTAATTTGAGTTATTGTAAGTTAAACTAGGTCTAATTGCCAGAAGAACTAGTGGAGGTCAAGTTGTGGAAGTGGAACTTCATCTACACTCAGTGATCAACCAGTTAACTAATTAATTAGCCCAAAATAATTGTTGCATGCAAATAATTCAAGTTACCTAGTTGAAATGTGTTAATATTAGGTATGTTCTATGCTAGAGCAATTTATTTCAATTTTATTTAACTCAATATATTTTCCTGATCAGCAATCACAACAACATTTAAAGTAAACTGCAGATAGAACATAAATATAAATCACAGAAGACAAGCCAAGACAAGAGGACACAAGATGTGGCGTTAACCAGGGACAGACCCCATAATGTGGGGAAACCCTTGATCAATTCTTCTTTTATGTTATTCATAGTTCAACAGAGAAAGTGAGAGAGATAGTACATTTACAATAGAAGTCCATACTTGACTTTTGATATTGCATGAGATAAGTTGAAGACATATTGCTTCAAATGATTCTCTAAGGTGACTCCTTCACCTGTATTAGTGTTGCATCTCATCCATTTGCTACACCTTACCGTGTAGCACCATCATGCTGCATCATGCTATCTCATTCATCATCGTGCTTCCATTTACTAACATGCCCATGATGTTTCATCTTTCATCATCATGATCTAAGATTGTTCATCCTTTGCTATTCATTGTGATAGGGTTTCTACAGATATGCTACCTACAGCTGTTCATTGCTGCTATAGGTATGCCACCAATCTATCACTGCTATTCATTACTGTGATTATGGAGATATCAGGATCAAGACTGTGATCCTTGTCCCTGTCCATTGTAGCACGTCAAGTTAGGATCATAATTAAATCTGAGAGCTATAGAAACTTATTCTATGGTTCTATGATACATTGTTGATCTAGGTTTTGCTGCTCCTTAGAATGTAGTCGAACCCTAGATCTATCCCACATAAGAATGCAAATTCATTTTATTTATGACTGCGGCTCCAACAACCTTAGCTGCGGCTCCGTTACCTTGACTACTACTTCATTCTCTTGACCGTGACTCCATTACCATGACTGCGGTCTTTGTTACCCTTACTATGGCTTTATCACCATGACTGTGGCTACGTGCGTTGACTACGACATCATATATTGACCCAATACATAGATTACATTGCGTCCGTATAGAGTCTAACTACGTGTAAGGATCTCTACCCTATGTATAATTAGGGCATCACGTTGACTGTATAAATGTCACCATGAACAACGTATAACCATCATATGAACATAACCATGAACAATGTATAACTGTGTCTCCATGATCTGTGCATAAGTGTTTCTATGAGCTGCGTATTAGTGTCTCAATGACCAACATATTAGGCCTCTCCTTAGCAACGAATTACAACATCACTTTGACTGTGTATAGATGTCTTCATTTCCTGCGTGTAAATAACTTTATGCCTTGCATATAAATGTCATTATCAACGTATAAGGTTTCCATAACTGTGCGTATATATATCTGCGTATATGACTATGTGGAAAGTGTCTTCATGAGAATGTATAAGGTCTCCATGCTGTGCATATATATTGCTGTGTATGTACAAGTATTTCCATCCATGTTATGTTCCTTCCCTTACTGCGGCTAGGTGTCTCCATTACAGCATATAAGCTAGGGGATCATCTACTGGGCCCAACGTATCTTCTTGTGTGTCTCTCCTTTACCAAAAACCCAAGACGTGGTGAGGAGGAGATCACATGAAGAGTGTGTTTCCAAAATGACTTCAAGTCCTCTTTTATTTATACTAAAACGTAGATGATGAATAGACATGTCTATTAGGCTTCTGAGCCTACACAAGTTGCTGGCCAACTTGACAATTTGTCTTATAACATAAATAAATTCATAACTTCATAAATACTTATCAGAATCTGATGATCTTTAGATCAATCCGACACCTCTCAATGAGAGGGATCCAAGAAAAATATTAGTTACCATAAATGAGATGACCCACATGGAGTTTGGCCCTAGTTGCCAATTTTAACACTCCCTCTCAACTAGGGAGAACTCCATCTGATGATCCATATATCCGACTGTACTATCTTTTCCATCGGTGCCCTACACTGCTCTGCTTTGCTCTGCTCAGCTATGCTCTGCTCAACTCTGCTCAGCTAAGCTCTACTTTGCTTAGCTCTACTCTGCTCAGCTCTACTCTGCTGAACCATGAAGAAGAACAATTGATCGAGAATGTGTCATACCATTCTCCACTGACCCGAAGTCAGTCTCAAAGTGTGTACCACTGGTCCCAGACTAGTCCTCAACGACCCGAAGTCAGTGTCATAGTAGGTACAACTCCTACCACTGGTCCCAGACTAGTACTCTATTGACTCGAAGTCAGCCTCAAAGTATGTACCACTGATCCTAGACCAGTCCTCTACTGACCCGAAGTCAGTGTCATAGTGGGTACAACTCCTACCACTGGTGCCAGACCAGTACTCTACTGACTCAAAGTTAGTCTCAGAGTATGTACCATTGGTCCCAGACCAGTGCTTTACTAACCTGGAGTTAGTGTCATAGTGGGTACAACTCCTACCACTGGTCCCAGACTAGTACTTATTGATCCCAAACCAATGAAGATCATCCTAGCATATGGAGTACGGTAGATACAACAACGCGTCCATCGGTACTACTATGGTCCCTATCCTCATTTCCCTACTCATTGATAAGATGAGAGGTACTTCCCACGAGTCCCAGTTTGCATGGGTAGGATTCCTTGAAAGGAGAAATAATAATCCTGTCCATAGGAGAGCGAATCATCCTGTCCCACAAGAGAGCGAATCATCTTGTTCCACAAGAGAGCGAATCATCTTGCCCATAGGAGAGCGAATCATATTGTCCACAGGAGAGCGAATCATCATGTCCATAGGAGAGAAAATCATCCTGTCCCACAAGAGAGTGAATCATCTTGTCCACAGGAGAATGAATCATCCTATCCATAGGAGAGCGAATCATCCTGCCCCAGTGTGCACCACCAAGGGAGGGTGAGTCACCCAATGGTCATATGTTGCTCCAGTAAGAACTGCAAGACCCCAGAGCTCCTAGAGCTCAATGTATGCAACATGTAGGACCCTTTTACAAGGGTCTCTTGACGACTCCAAGTCATTTGGGAAAATCACAAATTTGATCTTTCCCTGAGGCTTTGACAAAGTGTAGCGACCTGTACATCATCTCACAACAATGGAGCTTCCTTCCTCATTTACTTACCATATCTCAAATAAGGTAGTATCTGATGTCTATCTGTTGGGGCAATCATCGAATACAAGATTCCTCAATAATTGAATCCCACCTCTGGTTGTCACAGAGAATCACAGTGGCATTCATCATGTGTACAAACAGATCACTGAAGAGCTTCCACAACCAGGCAACTTCATACGAGATAATACTCGTAGTTATGTATCTGATCTCAATGGTGCTTATAACAAACGACTTATGCTTCCTGCTCATCCATGGTATCTAAGCAGAATCCAAAGAGAACCAACATTGAGAAGTGATCTAGTGTTCCTCCACATTGTCTGCCCAGTCAACATTCGAATAATCACGTAGTTTCATGTTTCCAGCAGTGTATCTCAATTCATGAGAGATTGTGCCCTGAAGATATCTCAAAATATTCTTGGCACCAATCTAGTGAGACTCAACTAAATATGAGCTCACCATGCTAACTACAAAACATATGTCCGGACGGAAGTTCACCAGGAACATCAATGAAAATGAGCTTATGAAACTCAGAGGCATTTCCCAAATCTGGTACGACATCACTACCATATAACTTATGAAAGTTAATATCCTCGAGGTAGTCACAGGCTTGCAGTTTATCATTCTACACTCGGAATCCAACTCCCTCTTACTTCTGCAAATGAGAGGGTCCGTACCTATCAGAAATAGGTCATCCTCATAAGGTGCCAGTATGAGAGGTCTATCATCCACAACCTTCGGGTAATGGTTTGGATTGGTTTCACTCCTAGTGAATCTCAACTCCATTAGACAACTATCAATCCTCTCATACTATGCGCGAGGTGTTTTGATTCAATCCATAGAGGGTTTTTTACGTGAGATTCCTGATCATCAATCTCAAACCCCTTGGGTTGTTCCACACTTGTGGACCTGCTACATGAGGGGAATGGTCGCCTTGTAAGATTTTCCTTTGGTACATCTCAAACATGTAGTGTCATGCTCTTTTCGAATTTAGGCATCCCTATCACCATCTAACTCATAGAATTTTGGTGCTATGTGTCAGTGGACATGGTCCCCAATGGACTTCCTGCAACTTGATACAACCCTGAACTCAAAAGCATCTTAGAAAATTCTATTTTCAAACACATACTTTTCCATCAATGAGTGCCACCTTAAAACCTATGAATTGCATTGCTGGAATGGTCACTAGGTTCTTCTTGTGATCAAGTGCATAAAAGAGATAACATTCCCTACACCCTTTCCGGGATAGGTGGTATTGGCTCCAAGTATAATTCCACGATTGTTTCCATCTCTACTAAATTAGAGAGTGCACCCATCTATCCGATGAAGTGCCTTGAAGCACTACAATCAATAAGCCAGATTCCAAAAGAATCTGAAGAAGAGAGCCAATGCAATATACTACTTCTTAATCTTATCAGAAACAACATTTTATTCTTCATGCCTGGGGTTCCATGCTTTTTATGAAGAGTCGGCCATTTCCTTGATGACCTGCATTACATGTCATTCCTTTGATAATTGAAAATGTCCCTGTTGTTATCATCATCAAGTGATGTGTCCCTTCCATTCGGACACTCCTTTGCATAATGGACGAACTAGTTATTTGCCTTTCCTTCCACCCTAAGATCTGATCTTCTAATGAAGTGATCTTCAGGTAGGTCATATTCTGCTGCGTCATTCTAATGATATTTCTGCTTCAACTTCACCCTTGGTGAATGAGAAGAGGGATGATGATCCCATTGATCCTTTTGTCCTGTCCCAACTATCTTTGGTGATTTCTCTTTCAATATTGCTTGGGAATTGTCTTCACCTCTACTCTGATACCATGTTAAGATTAGGTATGTTCTATGCTAGAGCAATTTATTTCAATTTTACTTAACCCAATACCTTTTCCTGATTAGCAATCATATCAGCATTTAAAGTAAACTACAGATAGAACATAAATATAAATCGCAGAAGACAAGCCAAGACAAGAGGGCACAAGATGTGGTTCTAGCCATGGAAAAACCCCACAATGTGGGGAAACTCTTGATCAATTCTTATTTTATGTTCTTCATAGTTCAACAGAGAAAGTGAGGGAGATAGTACATTTACAATAGAAGTCCATACTTGACTTTTGATATCGCATGAGATGAGTTGAAGACATATTGCTTCAACTGATTCTCTAAGGTGACTCCTTCACCTATCTTAGTGTTGCATCTTGTCCATTTGTTGCACCTTACCGTGTAGCACCATCATGCTGCATCATGATGTCTCATTCATCATCGTGCTTCCCTTTACTAACATGCCCATGATGCTACATCTTTCATCATCATGATTTGAGACTGTTTGTCCTTTGTTGTTCATTGTGATAGGGTTTCTAGAGATATGATACCTACAGATGTTCATTGATGCTACAGGTATGCCACCAATCTATCGCTATTGTTAATTACTGTGATTATGGAGATATCAAGATCAAGACTATGATCATTTTCCCTGTCCATTGTAGCACGTCAAGTTAGCATCATAATTAAATATGAGAGCTACTGAAACTTGTTCTATGGTTCTGTGATGCATTGTTGATCTAGGTTCTGCTGCTCCTTAGAATATAGTCAAACCCTAGATCTATCCCACATAAGAATGCAGATTCATTTTCTTTATGACTTCGGCTCCATGCCTGGACTACGGCTCCAACAACCTTGGCTGCGGCTCCGTTACCTTTATTTCTACTTCATTCTCTTGACCGTGACTCCATTACCATGACTTCGGTCTTTGTTACCCTTACGGTGGCTTTATCACCATGACTATGGCTACGTGCATTGACTATGACTTCATATATTGAACCAATACATAGATTACGATGCATCTGTATAGAGTCTAACTGTGTGTAAGGATCTCTGCCCTGTGTATAATTAGGGAATCACGTTGACTGTATAAATGTCACCATGAAAAACGTATAACCAACATATGAACGTAACCATGAACAATGTATAACTTCGTCTCCATGATCTGTGCATAAGTGTTTCTATGAACTGCGTATTAGTCTCTCAATGACCAGTGTATTAGGCCTCTCCTTAGCAACAAACTAGAGCATCACTTTGAATGTGTATAAGTTTCCATAACTGTGCATATTATATATATATATATATATATAATATATATATATATATATATATATATATATATATATATATTATATATATATATATATATATATTATATATATCTGCGTATATGACTGTGTGGAAAGTGTCTTCATGACAACATATAAGGTCTCCATGCTGTGTGTATATATTGTTGTGTATGTACAAGTATTTCCGTCCATGTTGTGTTCCTTCCCTTACTGCAGCTAGGTGTCTCCGTTACAACATATAGTCTAGGGCATCATCTACTGGGCCCAACGTATCTTCTTGTGTGTCTCTTCTTCACCAAAAACCCAAGATGTGGTGAGGAGGAGATCACGTGAAGAGTGTTTTTCCAAAATGACTTCAAGTCCTCTTCTATTTATACTAAAACATAGATGATGAATAGACATGTCTATTAGGCTTCTGAGCCTACACAAGTTGCTGGTCGACTTGACAATTTGTATTATAACATAAATAAATTCATAACTTCATAAATACTTATAGGAATTGGATGATCTTTAGATCAATCCTACACCTCTCGATGGGAGGGATCCAATAAAAATATGAGCTACCATAAATAAGATGACCGACATGGAGTTTGGCCCTAGTTTCCAATTTTAACAAGATGGAGATTCCAAGGTAGTGTACTATTAGTTGTAGCATATTCCATTGTGTACAAGTGGTGCATGGAGTCAGAGGAAGGACCTTGAGGAGTTGTGAAATTCAATAGTGGGAAATTCCTAAATAATAGGGGTGAATTTCCTGGAGGAACAACACAAGGAAATAGAAGCTTGGAGGGATTGAAAATTGGCTAAGTGTTAGCCAGAGTCATCCAGTCAGGCAAAGGGATAGATTATACAATTGCAGGTTGTGCTGAGTCTTGAGAAAGCATATGCATTCATATCTATTATCTAGGAATGGGTTTTGAGCAGTTGATTTCCCCTTGATAAATATATGTGCAGGTTTGATGTTTCATTTTGCATGTCTATGATTTGTGTTCTAGATGGTGAATTAACTGTTGATGATCAGTAGAGTAGCTTCGAGTCTTGTGATTTAGTAAATTTCATGAGTAGTGTCAAATCTACACTTTAATTTCTACATATTTTGGATTTTTATTTATCCCCATGTCTTGCATCATGTCATGAGAATACTCACTTGTCATCTTAAGTCATTGACACACAAGCACTCCCAAGACCTAGACATCACCATCTTGTAGCTTACACTTGCTCCCTGTGCTCATAAAAAAGCCTCCTTTCCTCATGACTGCATTGTGGACTCCTAAGGCACAGTCCCGACCCATTGTCTCATAAACCTGTGCCCTACAACCAACCTGAATCAATATGAGGCACTCTCCCTTCCTACAACTGATTCAATTTTCATATATTATTAAAAGTAGGATAGGTGATTTTGGGACTAATACTATATTTCCATGAGCGAATTTCAATTTTTAGTTGCTATTGATTTCTAGGCTATCAATCCAGCACCTCAGTATGGCAAGTGATTTCTAAGGATCTTAACATGAAGGGGTTTGAAGAAGAAACTTTTAGAAGTGAAACACAAAGATACAATCATGCATGAGTCAAATGAATTTTGGATCACATATGACAGATGGCAGCCCAAGAGCTCTGATTCCATATTTAGACACTTTGGAGGATAAATATGATGTGCAATCCAAGCCTATCACGAAGAATCAAAGACATGGTAGCATAGGATGGAGCTTTATATGGGTACATTACAATGGAGCCTCATGTCAGAGTCACCAAATTGTGTTTTTCCAATGAATGAACATAAACATGTATTTTTCCACAATTTTTGGTGAAATGTAATTTTGTAATTTCAAAAATTAGAAAATAGAAAATGTGTGGAAGATCGAGAGTCACACATGGAATGTGAAGAGTCACTAGGAAGTAAAAAGGTCTTAGGGAAATTCAAGAGTCATATGGGAGGTGAAATGTTCATTTGTTATAAATAAACCCTCATAACTCAAGAAAACAAATTTTAGGCTTGACTTCTCAAGCTTAGTGTAAGAGAGAGAGATCATAATTTTGAGGAGAAAGTTGTGGCTTCATGTTGCATTTTTGAGGCTAGTGGTGCATCATTGTAATTGTGTATCTTGGCACTTTCACTTAATATTTTGAAGCTCTCATATCCAGATGTATTTTCATGCATGTATCATGAATGTTTTAAGACTATTCTTTCACGTTTGTGTTCATATTTACAAAATAAAATGAACTATATTCATGGATTTTGTATACATCTTAATTGATTTGTGCGTCATTACATGCTTTCATGAACATTGTTATTTTGCAAACTATTTTCCTGATTAATTAGCGATTCTTTCTATGTATGTGCTTGTCTTTATTAGAGTGGTACTATTACCTTTCTTCTAAAGACTCACTTTTTATTTTCTTGTTCGTGAAAATATTTTACACACATTGTAATCATCTGTTTCAAAAAGCTAACTTACTTTCTTATCTCAAAAGTATATGAATTATCTCTTATGTTGTCTCTTGTAGCCAAGGAAAATCTTCAAGATCAATATAATGGCATTAGGGATGATTTCCCCAATGGAGCTCCCATCCCAAATAGTGTGAGGTCTAGTTGGGACTTCATACATGGTAGACCCCTTTGTGTTGGCGGACTTCTAGCACCATCAACACTTTCTTATAAGGTGTCTTCTTTCTGAATTCAACTTTAATTAGGTTTTATTTGATCAGTTACATATATACCAAGTCCCATTTTACATAAAAATATTATTTTATGACTTATACATCCAAACCTAGACTATAAGCCTACAAAGATTCAAATCAACAATTGTCAAGGGAACATCTATTGGTTAAGGGCAGATATTTTATTAATCAAGAAGAAAATTAGGATTATAACCAGTTCAACCTATTTCTCAGGCTACATAGATATATCTATCTTGGTACTATTACATGTGTTATATGAATTACTAATAGTTTTGTAAGCTAGCATTATTATAAAAAATACCCAAAAATTTACATGAAGTAAATTTTGGTTTTTGGAATATATAAATTTATTAATTATTTCTAACAATATATTATTTGAAAAAAATACCTTGATACTGTTGACCTAGGTTGTCACTGATGTCAATATGGCAATGTTCTAAATATTAGATGATGATATGAAGCCAAGGGGAAGCAAAGCAGATCCATGAGTAGACAGGAGCAAGGCCATCAAGGTAGCTAAGCCATAAGCTAGAGGAGTTAACAAAGGAGGGATATCAGAGCAAGGAGGCATATCAAAGCTACTGTAGAATATTAGAGTAAGAAAGGAATATTGCAGAATATTAGAGCAAACAAGAGAAGGTGTTTGAAAGACACTGCCAAGCCTGAGGAGCCATATTGGAGAAAGAGGAACCAAAATCAGAGCTACAGGACGAGCCATATATATGTGTCATATATATATATGCCAAAGAAGAGGAGCACACGGAGCAAACAGAGCAAAATAGAGCTATCGGGAGCAATGTATGCCACAATAGGGTTATATGCATGCAAACAAACCTGAGGAGCCATATCGAAGGAGCATAAAGAGAGCCTATTAGAGCTATAGGAGAAGTAATATATGCCAAAGGTTCATAATCCAAAGGAAGTCGATCAGAGGAGCATAGAGGAAGAGCGGAGGACATAATGGAAGAGAAATTAATGGAGGAGTATTACAGCAGAGCAATATATAAATAGAGTTAAAGAAGTGGAGCAATATATACTATCAGAGGCAGAGAAATCTATTTTATCGGTAGGTTCTATTAAGTGTCACCCCCGAAACCTCTGATTGCAATAATTTATGTAGACCCGATAGTCCTATTACATTGCACCCTATTGCTATATCGCATAAGCGGTAATTGAAATGTATAAAGGGATATCACCCCTGAACCCCCGATTGTGATACATATATGCGGATCCGATGACAACATTAAGGTTGGTTTAATGTTATATTGCATCCGCAGGAGGATCGGCCCGTCGGCCATCGGCAATGTCATGGGGTCAATATATAAAGGTCCCCCAAAAGCCTCGTTTTTTTATCACGATTGCATAGCTGGACCCAATGGGTTTTATAAACCCGACTGTATAAACCTTGGGTTCCATGCGTAAAGGTTTTTTCAATGTATTGGTGGTTTTGGTGTCAAAGGAAAAGCCACGGAAGCCTTGATCGCTGCTTGCAATTTATGTAGTGGATCTGATGCAGGAATAGTTTTGGGTGAGATATATTTGAAGTCCACCCTTTAGAGTTTTGGTCGCATTTTTCATAATTTTCCTGTGTATTTCAGTAACTGTATTACGCGGGGTTCTTTAGGCCAAAAGCCTATAATAACGGTTCTGATAGTTCAGCAGGGTGGAACGTTGCCAGTTGCGATTGTGATGGTAACGTGAAATGGGGCTCACCCTGATGGTACAATCTCTCCAAATGAAAGCCTCCATAAGCACTAAAGTCTCGTGTATGAATGTCATTGAAAAAAGGGATATCCCCGATATCTTTTAATAGGAAACATTTCTTTGTTATATGGCCTCTCTTCCTCCTGAACGTGTCCTGTGAATATTGGAACACTCAGATAGATAAAGGAAATTGAAAGCCGAGAAGTCGAAGAAGCAAGCGAGTGCAAAGGAAATTATAGCGCCCGAGGAGGAAACTGATAGGATAAGCGAGCATTGAGGAAGCCGAAGATCCAGTGGAGAAAGGAACCCAAAGGCCAGGGGTGTCATGTATAAGAAAATAGATAATTATTTGAATGCATTGGTCATTGTTGTTGTTGAAACAATTGGAGAAAATAGAGGCAATAGCAGAGGGTCCAACAGAACAGAGTGAGGGTCCAGCAGAACAGAAAGAGGGTCCAACAGAAAATAAAAAAAGGGCCGAAGGACCAACAAGACAGGAGATAGTTTTTATACGGGAATAGTGTCCACATGGATGCTGCTATTCCCACTAAGATGGGTGGCTATCTTAGAAACAAACAATCAAAGTCTACTATTGATTCCTTTTATGAAAATAGATGAGAGGAGAACCAAGAGGGCCAACCTGAGTCTTGCGCTCGATTCCCTCTCCTTCTTGATAGAGTTTTACCGCTCGCTCTTTGTCTGCAGCTTCAAAAAGACCTGTGGAATCACAGCAACATACTACTATGCAAGAAACAAGGATCTAAATTCATAAATAATGCAGGATCAGATGTGCATTAACCATATACAAGCATATATAAACAAGTACACAAGAATATGGAAGGAAACAAGAATAGCTTTATTCAGATGAAAAAGTAGCAAGAAGATTACCATATGTTCTGACCCAGCATCATCCTCCAGCAAGAAGGCCTTTCTTCACCTCAAGCAAAGCTTAGATCACCCAACACTATGAATGTACACCAGAAAACCAACAACACTTCTCTATAAGATACAAAATTCCAGCCTCTGGATCTCTGTGATGAGGGATCCATATATAGATGATTACAGAGAAGTGAGTCATCTTCTGGGATCTTGATTAGTGTCCTCTCGCTGATAGTTCCTACTTCCACTTG
>APFE031208667.1:3487-30603 GCA_000404065.3 Pinus taeda
TAACGGTAAGTTTGTTATAGTTTACTTGGACGATATTCTGATTTTTAGTAAGACTAAGGAGGAGCATTTCAGGCATTTGCAGAGCGTGTTGAGAAAATTACAGCAAAACAAGCTGTTAATTAACTTGAAGAAATGTACCTTTTTTCAGCGGGAATTGATATATCTGGGTTTTGTTATTGCGGAGAATGAATTAAAAATGGACCCAGAAAAAGTGGCAGCTATAATTAGCTGGCCTTCTCCGAAGAGTTTGTTTGAAGTTCGAAGTTTCCATGGACTTGCCAGTTTTTACAGGAAGTTCATCAGAAATTTCAGCGAGATTTGCGCATCGATGCTAGACACAATCAAGAAAGTAAATCAGCCATTTCACTGGACTGAAGCAGCGGAAAAAAGTTTTTAGATCTTGAAGAAGAAGATTACTAAAAGACCTGTGTTGAGACTGCCTGATTTCAACAAACTTTTTCAAGTTCGTTGCGACGCCAGTGGCACAGCCATTGGAGCAGTCCTTAGCCAGGAGGACAGACCAGTTGCTTATTTCAGCGAAAAGCTAAACGAGAGCAGACAGAAGTACTCGACCTATGACAAGGAATTCTACGCCATTGTGCAGGCTTTGAAGCACTGGCGACATTATCTATTAGGTAACGAATTTGTCTTATTTTCTGATAATTCTGTGTTACAGTACATTATGCAGCAGCATAAATTGAACCACAAGCATGCAGCTTGGGTTGAGTACCTGCAAAGTTTCATGTTTGTACTAAAGCACATTAGTGGGCAATAAAATAAGGTAGCAGATGCGCTTAGTAGGAGAACATTACTGTTACAGGAGAGCACAATGCAGATCTTAGGATTTGAACACTTGAAAGAGCTATATCCGACTGACACCGAGTTTATGGAAGCCTATGAGGCTTGCCAAAACCTGCTGTTACGAAATGACAGCAAGTGGCTGGATTATAACTTACAAGAAGGATTGTTGTTCAAAGGAGGGCAGTTATGCATTCCCAATTGTTCTATGCGGGAAAATATCATACAGGAAAAACACAGTGGAGGTCTCGCAGGACACTTTGGAGTTGACAAAACCATTGCTCAGGTGCAGCATTTCTATTTTTGGCCTAAGTTGCAGCGAGATGTGCAGAGGTATGTTACTAGATGTAAAACTTGTCAATTGGCAAAAGGTCACAGTTAGAACACTGGACTTTATATGCCATTACCCATTCCTAGTCGACCTTGGGATTCGGTCAGCATGGATTTTGTGCTGGGCTTGCCAAAAACACAACGCGGCTTTGATTCAGTGATGGTTGTAGTCGACCGATTTTCGAAGATGGCACACTTTGTACCGTGCAGGAAAACCAGTGACACTACTTACATCGCACATCTTTTCTTTACAGAGATTGTGCGGTTACATGGACTTCCACGAACCATTATCTCTGACAGAGATGTCAAGTTTACAGGTCATTTCTGGAGAACCCTGTGGAAAAAGTTAGATACCCAGTTGCAGTTCAGCTCCGCTTATCATCCGCAGACGGACGGACAGACGAAGGTAGTGAACCGGAGTCTAGGGAATTTGCTCAGAAGTCTAACAGGTGAAAATTCCCGGACTTGGGATCGTGTACTGGCACAAGCGGAATTCGCATACAACGATTCCCCTAATCGTAGCACAGGTTACAGTCCGTTCCAAATACTGTACGACATGCATCCGCGAGGAGTGCACGAGTTACGAGATTTTGGGAAACTGGAAAAACAGAGTGCTGATGGAGAGGATTTTGCCCAAGCTATGAGCAAACTGCACGAACAGGTTAAGCAGAAACTACAGGACAACAGTCAAAGGTACAAGAAGCGAGCTGATGCAAAACGCCTGGAAGTTCAATTTAATGTCGGGGATGAAGTACTTGCGTACTTACGCAAGGAACAGTTTCCAAAGCGAGAGTACAACAAGCTCAAGTTTAAGAAGATTGGGCCCTGCAAGATCATTCGCAAGTTTTCTGCGAACGCTTATGAGATACAGTTGCCGCCAGGGATTGGTATTTCCCCTATTTTCAATGTAGCAGATCTGTTCCCTTATGTTGCAGGTTCAGCAGATGATGCAGTAGCAGAGCCACCGCGGGACACCAAATTGGAGGGAAATTCATGGACGAGGCAGATGCCGATGGCACCACCCGTCGAGATTGAGGGAATTCTGGACACACAGGTAGCCAAGCGCACACGCAGGAAGGAGTATTTGCGGTATTTGGTAAAATGGAAGAATCGTCCAATAGAGGACAGTTCGTGGCTTAATGAGACACAAATACAAAAGACGGGCTACTCTGTTGACGACCTCATGGAACGGAGCCATGACTATTTGTCAACCCGGGAGCCTGATGCAGGAGCATCCAGCTCTGAGGAGGCAGAATGAGGCTGGCAATCTCAGAGAGAAACAGAACAAACAGTCACTACGTATAACTGGACAGGTGTCAAAGCCTTGTTAGTTATTTCATTTCATTTACTGGTTTTATTTACTTTTTTTATATGCTGATAGGATTCGGTTACATTAGTTCATACACTGATTCTGCCTTTATTTGGGAATTAGAAACAGAAACATAACTGTTAGTTAAATTAATTTTCCTTAAAAGCATTATGTTAGTTTTAGACAGTTAGAAAAGAAACAGTTGCCCAAATCTGTTGGGACAGTTCAACTAAGAAAGAACAGTTAGATTCTTTGAGTTTAAAGATAGCAGGATATGATTGTAAGAGGTTCCTCTCTCTAACGAAAGAAACAAAAAAGAAAACTACAGTCATTTCAAATAGATGGTCCTTTTCAAAATAGATTTTCTATGATCGATTCATTCTTTTAATCATCACTGTAATAGTCTATTTTTCTTGCATCATAATATAAGTTACTGTACAATCCAATCGTATTTGATATAAAAGACAGATACGATTCACAAGTGGATCAGGCGTGACAGTCGACATACTGTCCGACAGAACACACCCAAGGACGCATACACACAGGTCAACACCAGACGAATGCATAGTAGCGGACGTTGACAAGCAAGACATTACCATACACAAGGAGCAGAAGTTGGTACGCACGAATAGAAGCATTCACAGGTATTCCACAAGAACCCTCGATTAATTAACCAGAAAGTTAAGTGCCGTAGCAGAGTAAATCCAAATACTGTAACATTTCATAAGATTGTACAAACCCTTGCTTACTGTTCATAGCTTCTAAAACAAATCCGCACATTATAACCAAACCAAACCAGAATCTAAGAGCAGAACCAAGAATTACAATTTAACATTCGAACAGCAAGATACAAGTAACAACATTTGAGAAATTGGCACAGCCATATCACGACGAGCGTTTTTATTATCCAAAATAATCAGTACAGAGAAGGGTTTCCAAAAACCACGACAACCCAGGTCATCAAATGACGGGGTAACGGCATACCAAGAAGGGTTTAGTACAACCAGAGGTCAAAACCTCAGAACGAAAGACCAACTGTAAAAATAATTACATTGCAAGGCGGAGAAACTAGAAATAAGGAACCAGTGCACGGCTACAGAGAGCTACTACGTCCAAAGGAGACAACCCAACAAAAATCTCATCGCACAGGCGATAACCGTAACCTACAAGGGCCAACAGAACCCTACAGAACCTATAAAAGGCATGTGAATGTGGAGAACACTACCCGTTTAATGCAGGCGAGCAGATACAGTGAAGGCTGAGTTAACCAAGACCACCGAGCCGCGTCTATTCAAGAGAGCCGAGTCACCTACAGTCCAAAGAAACACAAGTTAGGGTAAAAACACAGGCGTATGTCCACAGCTAACTACAATACTGAAGAAAATTGCAGTGAAGTGTTACCTGGTATCGAAGTGACCGAGCTTCGAGAACAAGCCACCATGAAAACCTGAAGAACCGTGGCGGAAAACATTAGAATTGGAAAGAGAAAAGCTAAAACAGTTCAAAAAGAACCTGAGCTTACCTTATGGAGAGGGTAAAGCACGTAAACTTGAATGGTAACCTGTAACAGAGTGATTCCAGTGGTTAAGCAACAGAAATAGCCCGGAACATATAATAATCCCTACCAAAATGAACAGAAAGCAAACTAGGAACTGTACAGAGCCGAGGGTCTCTTTCTGAGAATACTTAAAGCCTACCTCCATAACGTTACAGTGCCAGGATACGCATAACAGAACCAGGTTGAACACCAAAAACCACAGAGGATGGAACCCTCGGAGCAGAGCTGGAGCCGAACAACGGAAAAGTGTATAATGATAATGGACGGGTTGACAAAAGGACGCGGGAAGATATTGTGATGAACCGGCGGATGTAGGTTACCACCCGGTAACGCAGGTCACAACCCTAAACCCACATATCGAAACCAGTATTGTGGCAATAAAGTCAACATAAAGGTTTGCAGGACGATAGTCATATCAGCAGGAATTTTCGAGAACGACGGGAGGACACTTTCGAGGAAGGCAGGACGCCATCACCAAAATTCAGTTCCTTTTTGAGGGTGCTTCTGAACGAGGTTCCATCTATGGAGAACTTACCGAGCCATGCCACGTCAGATGCCAACAATGTAGCCATGTCCTCTGCGGAGTCCACGTACTCGCTGCAGGTAGTTCCCCACTCGCTAAATTCATCGGAGAGCGGAAGCCACTCGTCAATGAATTGGTCTGCGCAACGCCTACGGAAAATGTCTGGTTGTCGTATAAATATTTTTGACATTTTTCTGATAAAAATCCGTCGGGAAAAGAGGGAAAGCAATCCTAGTCTTTGAGAACTGTGATTTTAAGGGTTTTTGGGTTTCAACTAATTGTATCTACTCACGATTTATCCGATTTTCAAGGTGCCCACTATAAATGAAATAAATTGTGTTATAGCTGTTACTCTCTTTGACTTCAATCTCAGCTCGCAGCAATATCTACTCATGCTCTTGAAAAAGGAAAATGCCTTTTTAATGATTTTTAAAAGGATTTAATCTCAATTCCAACTTAATTTGGAATACCTCTTCAACATAAATATTTAATTTGGTATATTTGATTTAGATGTTTAATAGAAGTTATAATGTTTATGTACATGTTGTACACATAATTAATGAACATTTCATTTATATACCATTGAAAAATAAGTGTTTTTTTTTTCACCTTAACTTAGCCCTTTGGAGAGCTTTCCTCACAAAGTAACCATAAGAGAGCTTGAACATTTCATTTATATACCATTGAAAAATAAGTGTTTATTTTTTCACCTTAACTTAGCCCTTTGGAGAGCTTTCCCCACAAAGTAACCATAAGAGAGCTTTTCCTATAGAGTAACCATACATGAAATTTAAATGAATTTAAATTTTCATTGATTAACTATAAATCAAATTTCATGTAGAATGCCAACACCTTATCTAAATCAAAGTGATCAAATTTATGAACTATTTCCATTTCTTATAAAGGGATTTCATTTAACTACCACGCTCAAGGGAGAAATCGTACTATTGTTTTTCCTCTTTATCATTGAAGAGAATATTTGAAACATCATTCTACAGTTTTAGGCCTGCATTGATATCTTCTTACAAATGCGATTCTTTATTTTTTACATTCTAATCAACTTCACTGACCCATAAAGTTTCCTCACACGTTTCTAAACTTTTTAGTTTTGGTTTTTGGTGCCCTTTTTCATTTCTAGGTTAGGTTAGTTCTCACTTGGGACAAGAAACCTAAAAATGCGTTGTTGGTGGGCAAGTATGACATTAGAAAGTCGTGATTTTAGAATTTAAAATTCGAGTTCTTTGAAAGATTTTTAGAATCCTAAGAATCCTAAATATGAGATTACAAAGTTGTGATTTTAGACATTAAAACTTAATTGAGTCTTGTGCATTAACCAAATCATGGAAAATGGTATTGCATGTAAAATTATTTGTAGGAATATACAAGGTAAGTATTTCAGATAGAACACCAAAGGGCACCGCTTATAAATAGATTACACATCAATACACCAGTTTTTTTGACGCGGTTAAAACCCTCAAAGAGAGGAACAGTCCACAACCTAGAGTCAACGTGGTCACTTCAGGAAATTTATTAATAAAAGAAAGAAAATTTACATAAGCTTCTCTCATGAACGATCACCCTACAAATGACCCTCCATGTTCTTTAAATAGAGATCATGGACCAATCAGGTGTTAAGCCACGGATTAAGTGTCGGTAACACTGAGGAGAGAATGAACCATCGAATCACTTTATGTCTAGAACATATCGTGACCGTAAGATTATAAGTTACAAATGTACATAATAAAGAAACACACTTTACGTAGCTCTACACTAGACCAAGTTATGCTTAACTATTTCGTATGTGTTGGAATATCCTAACATCCCCCTTAAGAACAACTTGGGATAGGATTTAAGGATGTACAAATATGACACAATAGGAGAAGGAAGGAGGCATTAGAGCCTATCCCCCCTTAGTGACAACTTTCTGAACTCCAACCATAAATCGAAGTTTAGTAAACTTCGCCTCTTTGAGAGCCTTTGTAAAGATGTATGCAACTTGATCATCTGTTGAACAATATTGCACTTCAAGAACATGGTCGTCAATGAGCTTTCTGATGAAGTGCATGTGTAGTTCAATGTGTTTGCTACGCTGATGTTGGACTAGATCTTTGCATAGTTGAATGGTACTTTGATTATCACACCAAGGTGTAGTCGGATGCCATTGCTAAAAACCAAACTCTACAGGATCTAACAAAGCCACAAGGCTTCCTTACTAGCTTCTATGGCGCCACGATACTCTGCTTCTACTGAAGAAAGAGAACTGACACTTTGTTTCTTGCAAGCCTATGTAATAGGTCCAGAACTGGGAGTGAAGACATAACCTGCAGTAAACTTCCGATCATTGGGGTCACCAACCCAATTGAAATCAGTGAAACCAACCAATAAAGGAGATGCTTCTACACTGTAATGAATCCCAAACTGAACTGTACCTCAAACATAATGAAGTATTCTTTTAGCTGCTTTCCAATGACTTTCATGTGGGTTTTGTATAAACTGAGCAATAAGGCCCACATCAAAGGAAAGGTCAAGACCAGTATGGGTTAGGTACAAACGTTTTCCTACAAGTTGACAGTATAAGGTAGCATCAACTTCAGGGGAAGCACAAGTGACTGAAAGTTTGGCTCCAAACTGGAAGGGAGAAGGGGTTGATTTACAGTCTTCCATGTGAAAGTGGTGTAGAAGATCACAGGCATACTTGGACTGGGAAAGGGGAATACCTGCCTTGGATTGCAAGACTTGAAGACCAAGAAAATAATGCAAGTGTCCTAAGTTTGTCATTTCAAACTGCTTTTAAGGCTGGACTTCACATTGTTTATAAGGTTGGGATCACTACCAATAAGGATAAGATCATCAACATAAAGAACAAGAATGATAAGAGACTTACCCACTTTCTTGGTGTAGAGAGTATTGTCAGAATGACACCTAGAAAAGCCAGTATCTATAAGAAAGCTATCCATTTTGGCATACCAAGCCCAAGGGGCTTGCTTGAGACCATAAGGGGATTTCTTAAGCTGACATACAAGGCTAGAGTCTGTTTGTATAAATCCAAGAGGTTGTTCCATATAGATTTCTTCATGCAAGAAGACAGATTTAACATCCACCTGATGGACTTCCCATTTAGAAGAGGCAACAAGGGAAAGAACAAGGCGGATAGAGTTCATTTTGGCAATAGGGGAGAAGGTTTTAGTATAGTCAATGCCTTCAACTTGTGAAAACCCCTTAGCAACAAAACGAGCTTTATGTTTATCAACTTTTCCATCTGGTCCAAACTTGGTTATGTAAACCCATTTACATCTAACAAGTTTTCTTCCCTTTGGAAGAGGAACAAGATCCCATGTATCATTTACCAATAATGAACGATATTCTTTATTCATAACTGTGTCCCAAATTGGATGACCTGAAGTTCCTGCAAAGGTGTCAAGATCATAATTCGTTGAAGCTTGAGCCAATAAAAAAGAGGCTCTATTGAACTGAGAACGTGTACGTCGCTAATCTGTAGGATCACCTGTAAGAGAACCTGTTGCATACCGAGTAGCACAGACCCATTTTGGAAGCTGAGGAGATGAAGGTGGATCCTGAGAAGGTGGGGGAGGATTTTCATCCTCGTTGTCATCATCTGAAGAAGAAATAGTTTCAGAAGTAGAAGGGATAGAGAGAGGTGGCACATCCACCGAACTAGGCTCATAGGTGAAAGAAGTCTATATCCTTTGACATCTTCAGAATATCCAACAAAAATACGTTTTTCACTCTTAGGCTCTAAGGCTCTATGTTTCTCAGCGGGAATATGGGTCCATGCTTCACTTGCAAAAACATGAAAGTGACTTACATCTGGTTTAATTGAGCTCCATGCTTCTTTTGGGGTGATATTCTTTAAAACCTTAGTAGGAGTACGATTTACTCTGTAATTTGCACAATTAATTGCTTCTACCCAAAAATTAAGACTAAGTCCTTTAAATTGAAGCATACAATTAGTCATTTCCTTTAAGGTGCGATTATTCCTTTCAACTACACCATTTTGTTGTGGAGTATATGGAACATTATGTTGCATTTGAATTCCATGCTCAATGCAAAAGTTGATGAATTTGTTGTTAACATATTATCCGCCATTATCAGATCTTAACTTAAGAAATTGATCTCTAGATTGTTTCTCAACAAAGGCCTTAAAGGCCAAGAACATGTTAAATACTTCACTCTTGAGTTTTAAGAAGTATACCCAAGTGCGTCTGGAGAAATCATCAATGAATGTTAAGAAATACTTGTAGCCAGAGAATGAAACCACTGGAATTGGACCACATAAATCACTATGCACAAGTTGTAAAGGGGCTGAGGAGTGCCAAGAGGCACGTTTTTCAAAACTATCCCTATGATGTTTTTCGAGTACACATCCAGAACAAACACCATCTCTGCAAAATACCATAGGAAGACATGTCACCATATTTTCTTTACATATATTTTGAAGGGAGCAATAGTTTAAGTGACCAAATCGCTCATGCCAAAGTTTGCTCACTTCATCATTAT
Organism: Pinus taeda; assembly: GCA_000404065.3. Taxonomy (NCBI): domain Eukaryota; kingdom Viridiplantae; phylum Streptophyta; class Pinopsida; order Pinales; family Pinaceae; genus Pinus; species Pinus taeda. Next base: position 12,524 of record APFE031208667.1, read on the forward strand.
GAGCAAAAAATACCGAAGGAAGAGTTGATAATCCAAAGTTGTTAAACTTATACAACCTTGTCGAATCATTAGCAATGCTAGTAGCTAAAATCTGTCTAGATCTCTTAGGTCCTTAATTACAACATCATGAGGTAAGAATTCAATGATTTTACCTTCACCTGAATGAGTTATTTGATATACCGATAGAAGATTGCAGGATAAGGTTGGAACACATAATACATCATTAAATTTACCATTGTCTAGATGAATAGTTCCAGCCCCTACAACACTAAGAGCTCTATCATCACCAACATATATATTTTTGGTGTTACAATCATTTAAAGAAGAAAACATGGCTTTGTTTTTGGCCATGTGATAAGAAGCTCCAGAATCAGTGAGCCACTCATGAGATTGAGAAGAAGAAGACACATTTAGTGCATAACTAGACTGAGATGCTTGACAACCACATGCAAAAAGTGTTATTCTTGAAGATGAAGTTGAAATTGAAAAATGCTCCAAATCGATGTTATGCTTCTTCATCGCTGCTTCCAAGGCATCCATATTCTTAAAGCATTTGGATTCTAAGTGGCCATCTCGATTAGAAACGTTGCAATGTCTATCAGTCTTCTTCCCTTTGTTTTTATTTGCCTTATCATTTTGTTGAATTGATTTTTCATTTTGAAACTGAAAGTGCTTAGAACCCTTGGTTGGTTTAGGACCATTCTTTTTAGGATGCTACTTAGGATTCTTTGAACTTGGTTGTTGTTGAGTGGCTAAGTCTTTCTTAGAAGAGTTTCCAAGATTAAGAAGACCAAGATGTAAGAGTTTTTCTTGTTCTCTTATTTAAGAATCACAAAAGACATCAAAAGAGGGGGACTTGTAGGCTTGTCCTTGAGAAATAAAGGCTTCTCTAGTAGAATGGAAGGTTGTAACAAACACAGAGTAGGTTGGTCCTAACTTTGTAAGAATGGAATAGATAAGACTACCATTTTCTTTCTTAACCTTAACATCTTCTAAGAGAAGTCTAAGGGTCTTGAACTTGGACAAAAAATCTTCAATGGAAGAAAACTTATTGGGGTCTAACGTAAACAACTCATTTTCAAGTTGATGGGCTCTAATTTCATTTTTAGTTCCAAAAAATTTATTGAGTTGTTTCATTGCTTCATTAGGGGTATCAATTTTTGCGATATGGAATCTAAGGTCTGGAGAAATAGACATCCCTATCTACCCATGTGATTAATCTTTCCTATTTTCCCATTTCACTGCCTTATCTTCATCTTTAGGTTTAGATTCTTGGCTTGAGGCTATTCTATAAAGAACTTTACTTCTAAGTAAGTCCACAATGTAAGATAACCATTGGAAGTAGTTGGTGCTATCAAGAATAACTTGGCATGAACTTTCAATTTTAATAGAAAATGAAGCTGTAGATGCTAAAACTAAGTGTTCCAATGGAAAGATCTCGAAAAATTAGGCCAAGTAAAAAAAACAGCGCTGAAAACAGATTTCGGATGAAGAAATTATGGCTTTTTGAAGAAAAGTTGTTGAAGATGCTCACGAAGTACGTGAATGTACGGAAGTGAATGATAATGTTATATTTAAAAAAAAAATCCCCTCCCCATTTCCAAACATAATCTAATTAGTTCACTTAAAAAAAATTGTGACCCACTTTTATAAATAAGTTAAAGTCACTTTTACAATGATACTTTATGAGCTACCCACTAAATTGTAACTTAAATAAAAGATAAAGAGACTTTAAAATTATAAGTGACTCACTTTTTGTAATGGGCGATAACATTTTTACATAAAGTAACTTTAAAACATAAGTTACATGTGCTTTTTGAAAAAGTAGCTCAACAAAGAGAAAGACTTGAACCCAAGACCTCTCTTCTCATGAAGTAACTTTGGACCAAGTGAGCTAGTTTAAAAGGTTAGTAATTTTTGGAAAAGATTAATTGTTTTTTTTTTTTTTTTGTCACTGAAGCTTTGAAGTGTGTGCTTACTTGAAAAAGCATTCTTTGCCTACAAAACAAAAAACCACACAACGCAACACAGACATGCAAAAAAAACCAAACCTTGTGGTTTGAAGTTAGCTTTTGCCAGAAACTAAATATTTTCCTCAATGTTTTTGATTTTCTGAGATCACATTAAGGCGCGATGAAAAAAAGCATACACATGAGAAAAATACTTCCTTTTTGTTTCTGATTTGCCCAAATCGCACAGAGTCGCAGGGCAAAGAGCATACACATAAATGAAAGGTATAGATCCAGTGATTAAAACAGAGAACTAAATAACCGAAATAAACAGAGAGATGAATAACTAAAACTACAAATAAAGATTGTATACCTCCAGATTTTAAAAATGACGTAACTATGGCTATCGGAAACCTTTTCGCGTGAAACGAAAGGGGTTCCTCACTGGAACAGATGCTCCTAACACAATAGAGCAGTCCTCCCAGCCCGAAAGCAGTTAGAAATAGTAGATATAGGAAACGATAGTCGGATGTAGTTGTACTGACTTCGGATTTGGATCACCAACGGATGCAGCCCTCAGATAGCTTTGATACCAAGCATGAATTTACAAGGTAAGTTCCTTAGATAGAACACCAAAGGACACCTCTCACAAACATATCGCAAATCAATACACCAATATTCTTGACGTGGTTAAAACACTCAAAGATGGAAACAATCCACATCAAAAATACTGGTGTATTGATCTATGACCTGTTTGTGAGCGGTGTCTTTTGGTGTTTTATCTAAGGAACTTACCTTGTAAATTCCTACCTGGTATCAGAGTTATTTGAGGGCCGCATCCATTGGTGATCCAAATCCGAAGCCGGTACAACTGCATCCGACTGTTGTTTCCTAGATTTAATGTTTCTGATTGCTTTCGGGCCAATAGGATTGCTTTATTGTGTTAGGAGCATCTGTTCTAGTGAGGAATCCCTTTCGTTTCAGGAAGTGGTGAAAATAACCCCTTATGAAGGACAAGAAATTGTCTCAGCCAACATGAATGATGATTTGATCATTGGCTAGTTGTTTAGTGAAATATTTACGTAAGCAATTTCCAAAAATCTACTTGTAATACAAAGTAGGATTGGTCGTAGTTGGTGTTGTGATTCTCATATGGGTTATGTATGCCAAATTCACTCAAAGTATCTTTTGGTTTACAAAAAAAAATTGCACATACATACCTTCGAGAATCCCTTCTGGTTATTTACATTCCTATATTGTCTACAATGGATTATGTCTGTAATGAAATACAAAAGAACTATAGGAAAAACAATAACATGAAATGAATTGATGTTCACCTTAGGGGGCTCTTTTATGGTTGAACTAACATGTGACAATTTAGAGGATGAAATGCAACTTTACTTCTTAGGAAAATGGTTGTGATGGGGATGACCCTAATTGAAAATCACCAAGGAAATTTACATGTTCTAAAACTCTTAACAAAGCTAACCCAATTGTAATTTGTAAATCAACTGCTTGCCTGAACCAATCTAGTTTGTTACAAAGGCAAGGAGATTTACTCCAAATGTTAGTCATGCACCATAAAATGAAAATAAATTTGGGTGAGTTAAGGCAAGATGTTATGAAAGGGAGGAATTCTTTTCCTGAGGTTGCTCAAGAAGAAGTAAAACCTACAACAGTCTTCAATAGAGTTTTTATCCCAAAGATGCATCATGTCCAGTTGTCCCTCAATATGTTTCCATACCTTTTATCCCAAAGATGCATCATGTCTAGTTGTCCCTCGAGCTGTTTCCATACCTGCCTGATGAATGGGCAAGTCATAAATAGTTCGGTACTAGTCTTGACCTCATTATAACGTAAATAGAAAAATATTTGTCAGTCTATATTTATCTCTTGTATCATGTCCCATGTGAGTACATTGTTCTTGAATAAAAACCGGAAAAAAAGAAGAAGAAAAGAAAGCCCCATCCTTGTAATTGCACCTTTAGTCTTAGGTTAGCAAGGTAACCACCGCTAGTTAGATAAGGGGGTCTGTTATAGTATTAGTAGAGAAATGACTTGAGAGTTCACGTTGTTCAAGAAATTCAATGTCCTGAACAACTTTATAAGAATGCAATCTCCCAACGGCCTCGAATGAGACTAAGATTCTAGGGTGCCCCATGCATTCAAGCGTCAATTGCACTATCTAACCTGAATTACATTATAACCTTTGAAACTCACTACAACCCACAACACCACGATTCTCACACACATAAATTGACCATAGGAACTACACTAGGAGGTCAAGGACCTTACCTCGGCTCCTCTCCACTCACCACATACTATCTCAATGCCCATTGAAGACCCTAGATAAAGCCAATCGTCAACTGTGGCATTGCATGGACATGCATTTGAGTGTAGGCCATGTCCTCCCTCTTAAATGCATAGTGCGTACTCGAGGGTGGTGGGCGTAGCATCCAATCCACAATTACACCCCCATTGGGGATAGGAAATTCAATAAGTTATTCACAAAGTGTAAAAGAGATTTGTGATAGTGCTAAAGGTTTTAACAATAGGGAAAATTACATTGGCTAAGTGAAAAGGAGAAGAGGACAAGACTTGTAGCAACTAGAATGGTGGTTTCTACAGGGGTCAAATTAATAGTTCTTCAAGGTAATTGTGTGTTTTATAATTGTGGTATGTAAATGAATTGTAGGTAGTTGGTCATTATTCTCTATTGTACATTGTAACATTCCTCATCTAAATAAAGTTAAACAGCGACCTTGGGTGCCACTCATACATGTGTGATATGGACTCTTTACATTGTTGGGTGTTAGTTTTTCTTGAAATACATTGTGTTGGACAAGTATTGTTAGGATATTTTAAGGTCAATGTGCTTATTTTTTAATGAACTTGGTCAAGTGTAACTTAGTTGCATTTGAAAAATTATAATTGGTAGCTTATGGTGAAGTTATGATCAGGCATTATGTGAAAATGCATTCTCTAGTTGTAATAGGTGTAGGTTAGTCAACTCCCTATAACCAAGGAAATGTCCCTCCACAATATCTCAAGTTCCAAAAAAAATTTAAAAAAGCCAAGAAAATGTCCTTCCACAATATCTCAAGTTCCAAAACAAAATTGAAGAAACTCAAATTTGTAAAGGAAAAATAAAACAAATCTTTTGTTTGTGACAAACACTCTATTTTAATTTTAAATGTTTAATACTTTTTTTTCTTCACGGTTTCCCCTCATAACTTAGACTCTTATTCCATATATATTAAATAAGAAATAAATTATGAGAATTATATCTAATTTTAAATATTGAGATTGAAGGTAATAGGTGGATAAGGAATTGTTTGAATTTCAATGATGTTGGAGAGGTCAAATTTCCATAAGCAACAAGTATCTAATGCGGAGTGCGGAGGTGAAAAGAAAATTAGTTGTAAGTGATTTTAAATATTTATTTTTAGGAATGGTTTAATTAATTTAAAAATTAAAATCAATTTTTTATTATAAAAATCAATGAAATTGTAAAGCTAATTAGATAGCTTAAAAAAATATTAAATTCAAAAAAATATCATTTAAACTTTGTATAACTTACATTTTCCAACAATTTTAGATAATGTAACATGAATTTAATCTTTTGAGATGAATTTGGCTAAAGAAAAGTATATATCTATAAATAATTTGTGTTTATTATTAAATTTAGCGTTAGTTTTCTTAATATCTATAGATTTAAATACAAAATCACCCTATTTAATAATATTTTAATTTATATATTTTTTAAATTTAAAATTAATAGAGTCTTAATAAATATAATAAAAAATTAAAAAGTAATATACAGATTAAAATGTAGGGGGCACTTCTTTGGCTCTGCAGTTCGGGAGGGTGTAGCGCATGGTCGCAGGAGCTAGGGTTCGGGAGCGACTAGTAGGCCATGGCCGTAAGGCTCCGCAAATGCGAGCATGGAGTTTGCATCGGCGACAGGTGTACGGAGGAGTACACATATGAGGATTCAGGGAAGGGAAGCACGCGACAGACTGTGGTGCCAGATGGGGACACTTGGACAGCTGTAAGCGTGGGCCTTGGAATGTGGGTCGCATACGCCCTCCCTCTGAAGATGGCAACAGGGAAATGGTCAACGGTTAGTCTCCCGGTTTCACGACAAAAAAATATTTTCATTAAACTTTTTCCTTAATTTAAAGTAATTTGAGTCATTATGGAAGCTTTTAGTCTCTATTTAAAGTAATTAGAGCCATTGCAAATTCGAGAATATTATAGAAACTTTTCATCTCTGGTTAAAGTAATTAGAGCCATTGCAAATTCTAGAATATGTGAGAAGATTATAGAAGCTTTTCCTCCCTGTTTAGAGCCTTTGCAAATTCTGGAATATCTGTTTATATTTCCAGGATAATAGAATTTAGAATATTTTAGAAAAAAATTATTTATGTTTAAAGTAATTTAAAAAATTACTCCCTATTTCTAGAATATATGGAAATCTGCGATCCAGTTGCAAGCTATGTTTTAATTTAAAGAAAATTAAGCCATTATAGAATTTAGAATATTTTATAATGTTAGATGGAACTGTGTGATGCTATAATTAGGATTACGTTGAATGGAAGAATAATATGATTTTGGGATAGTTTAGTTTTCCCAAAGGTGGCTCTTATTCTCAACTCCTCCTATGAGATTTGGATCTATGATCTAGTAAAGACTAAACCCCACACAAACCATTTGGTCTACACTTTATAGGTTAGAGTTTTAAAAATTTATAGAACTTGCAATCACTGTTTTTTTGTTGTAAACTTGGTAGATCTTTCTATTTTCATTAAAATATAAGCAAGTTACATCCACACATGAATAGTTAAGTGGCCTCAACTTGCCCAAAAGAAAATCAAATCTGTAGGTCACCGAACATTATAATAAGTCATCTAGTAGCAAAAAATTATGTTAATCAAAATTATCTAGCAACTTACTTTCCTCCCTCAACAAAATACAATCTACCAAAACTTGCAATCACTTTTAAAATAAAAGTGTATTTGAAATAAAAATCTTAGTTTAATTGTTTTTAAATGCATTATATAAAAAAATTAATCATAACAAATTCCAAAATATTTTGGTTAAATAAAGAAAGATATAAATAGTAGATTTCTTAAATGTTCAATTAAATTCAGATTCTAAAATATTTGGAATTATTTAAGAATATAAATTCTAGAATCTAACTTAAATTATGGTTTTCGAGTAATTAATTTGCACTCTCCTCTGTTTCAGTTGGACGATTGGGTGTTGTGCCGAATATACGAGAAAGTGAGTGATTCTCCCGGGGTGGTCTTGTGCCCACCGCTGGTGGCCCGTTGCCGTAAGCTATGGGAGGAAATGTTTGGTCGTCATACGAGTATTGGCCTTTTTCTGATAAAATTCCATTGGGAACCGTGATTTTAAGGTTTTTTTAATTGACTCGGAAGTTCAGAATTGCCATCTGTATAACTACTTGTATCCATTCAGGATTTACCCGATTTTCAGGGTGCTGACTTTTGATTTGATTTGAGCGTAGAATCCACACGTAATTCATTGAGTAATTACACTTATTATGCATGAAGACCTACCCAGGACCTTATTAGGCCATAGAGTTTAAGATTACTCTGAGTAACTTGTACTCATGCTCTTGGAAATAGGAAATGAGTTTATTGATGTTCAGAACGATTTATTCTTGATTTCCATTTAATTTTGAACGTCGCTTCAGTATAAATGTTTAACCAATTAAAAAAAAAATCATTTTAATTTGGTTTAGAAAATTACAATGTATTATTAAAAAAAATTGAACATCTCATTTATGTATCATTGAAAAATAAATTTCAATTATATTTTTTTTTTTTCTCTTATATATATATATATATATATATATTTTTGTTTTTTTTTAACTTTAACTCAATTTTATAGAGATCTTTTAACAAGAATTAACCATAGATGAAATTTAGATTTTTTAAGGTAGGTTTCCACAGTTGTGAGTTATAGTACATGAAGATGATATGTGAGACATTTGTGAACACTCTACTTATCATGAGGAATTAGAAGCAAAAAGATATAGGTGAAGACCTAATTAATTTATAAGAAGAGTGATGAGAAGAAGACATTATGAAAAATTATTAAATTAAACCACACCAAATAAGAAGAATATAAAATTTATAATATTATTAAATTTTACGGAAAATTTGTTAGGAGAAATATTTCAAAAACTACTTTTCCTATGGGTGTCTCATCCACATGGCATGTATATGGGCCTCTGCTTGTCATGATGCTTTACAATTGTCCAATCAAATATTGCTTACCAGTTTTCCACCCCAACTACAAGACTCTCTCCATATTGTGCTAGTGGACTCTTCCTTACTGGGATAGCTCTAAAGAGAAAAAAAATGAGCACTACACTGGTCTCCTTCCTCGTTCCATTAACACATGCCACTCCACGTGTCATTTTTGCATGAATTAATCACACCCTCCACTCTCGCTTTACCTCCAAAATTAGTGATATAGGATTATACGAAATTACAAGTAGAAGATCCTATGTATTACTTAAGTGTGTCTTATAATAAGAGCTCAACATGAATATGCATGGTACTGCATATGAGCAGGAGTAATGATGTTAGGACCAACAATCACATTTTGATGAATGAAAATTGGGTTAGAGCTTGCAAAGGTGTAGATAAACCCATATCCACACGATGTGCACTCAAAATGGATGTGATCCAAATTGAAAACCAAAAGTAGGTTTCACGCTTGAATGGTGGGATAAGTGTGATATAAGGCTTGTTCCTACAACCCTGCGATTTTATATCACTACATTACACGAGTGAAGGATTGATATAAAGCTAAATATAAAAAAGGTGTTTCAATTACCTAAGTCTGAATGAGATCTCCCATGGAGATTCTAGGGAGATCATGATGTTTCCAACCAAAAGTAGCAGGCTTGACGAGTAACACCACGAGGGAGTTAAAATGGTGGTGATGGTGTTTTTGAAAATAATGAAGTGAAAGAGAAAGAAGAAAGCCAAAAATTATCTTAGATTTGCAAATGGAGAATAGGATATTTACACCACCAAATAGGAAGAAAATTTTCGTACCTAAACTAAAAGGGAGGGTTACGAGGAAATTTAAGTCCCTACATTGAAGGAAAAACCCCTTCCTTGAGGAGAGACTTACTAGTTTTTTACTTAGCACATCTTTGTTAGGACAAAATAATTCATTCAGATGTAAAAGAGAATAGGAATGATTGAGATGTAAACTCAGTGAAATCAAATATAAAGGAAGGGCTAACATTCCCATCTTCACCCCCTTGGAAGAAAAAATATCATAAGAAATGACAATTTTATGGCCCCTTTCAAAGCAACTTGCATCATCTTGTTTTAATAAGTCTTCCCTCTCACATCCCAATGGTTCCCAATCACATCATGGTTACACAATGAACATTCAAGGTCTACGTTGGATAGTGATACTGATGATATCCCAACATCTTTCTCACTAAAGGGTTGACACTTCATATGCATGATACATGTTCCACCTATATGGTGAGATGATAGGCTTCACCATGTCATCCTCGTCTTATATGACTTAGCAATCTTCCACTCTAGAAATCCATTCCCTTAGATTTATGATGCATGCCCCATCCACTGAACACAAATATGGCCCTTCAATAGTTAATTGATGTGAACTAACCAAAATGATTCCCACAGCATCCCACATCCTATATTCCCAATAAATGCCAGATACATGTGGTTTTATTTCATTCTCGTTCATGATTATATTATATACTTGTGGCCTAATTGATGCCTATTTATCTTCCCATGTCCTATACAGTTGCCACGGGCCATAATTTGTTATTTGGAACAAATATTTCCATTGCCTGGAAATTTAAATTTCATCATTGACATGGTGCATTCCTTAGTCGTAAGGTGTGTGGCAATCAATAAAATCCACATGAGAGTGTTTTACTAGAACATAAGCTAACCACAACAAAAAGCCACTTTTATGTTGAATTTAACTCTCTCATCACCTATAAGTCTTTGAGAGACACACTATTTAATGCATTTTGTTGTCAATATTTTAAACTCTCAATTGCTTAAGGGATAGAGGAAGCATGGAAAAATCCACACTTGCATGCATCCATTATGCAGTAAGCTTAACTTGTTAGAAAATTGTATATTATAGAGCAATGAAATACATCAAATATTGCAGAAATATAAACACAGAAAACACATAAAACAAGAGAGACACAGATATACGTGGTTCACCCAATTTGGGCTATGTCCACGAACAAACAGTCAGTCCTTCCTTTTATATTATCCAGCAAATTGAAGAGATACAACCTACAGCAGATCTGTTGTAATTCCCTCTTCTTTCTCGCTCAATCTCCTCCCTCTTCTCGCTTAGAATACAAATCTACATAGACGCAATACAATTCCCTCATATATAGCAAGGGGTTTCCTTCTAGGGGAAAATAACCTAAATTAAACATAACTTCTACCGTCAGATCTCCACCTAATGAACGGCCCAGATTGACTACGAAATTACAACATTTTACAAGGCAATTTTACATCTATTTTTAGCTTCGGGGGGGCAGTGTCCCCGATCCCTCCCCCCCGGGGGGAGCTTCCAAAAGTCACATATACCCCCCCAGACCCCCTGCAGCTTATATTTTATGGGAGGCTTTGTCGCCCCATTACGAACTGGGGTCCAATGCAGCAATACCTTTGAATACAAAAGATAATCAGGCTCCCCGCCCAACAATCTCCCACTTGGAGACTGATTATAGAAACTCCACTGCTGCTTCATTCGCTAGAAAATGACCCACTTTGGACCCGTTGTTTCTTATCTTCTTCATCATTCTTGAAGACCAATTGAAACTGAGCAGACTCTAAGTTTCTCCTTGGTTACTACTTTTTTTAACATATCTGCAGGATTCTGGCTAGTGTGTATCTTTTCCATCTTCAACTGTCCATCTTCCAATGTTGAATGTATGAAATGGTACTTGAGCTGTATATGTTTAGTCTTGGAATGAAATGCAGAGTTCTTTGCAAGATGTATGGCACTCTGGCTGTCATTGTATAACTTGTCCAACTCCTGCTTCTTACCCAATTCATCCAAGAACCTTTGTAACCAAATCATTTCTTTACTAGCCTTTGTAGCAGCAACATACTATGCTTCTGTTGTTGAGAGTGCAACAACACTTTGCAGTTTTGAGACCCAACTGACAGTTGTTCCATCTATAGTAAACACATACCCTGTGGTGTTCCTCCTGTTATCTCTGTCACCCGCCATATCTACATCAACATATCTCTGTAGAGTAATGTTTGAACCACCAAAGCATAATGTTTGATTTGTGGTACCTCTCAAATACCTGAGAATCCACTTTATTGCCATCCAATGTTCTTTTCCTGGATTGTTCATGTACCTGCTTACAACTCCCACTGCATGTGCAATATCAGGCCTTGTGCAGACCATTGCATACATTAAGCTTCCAATTGCTGATGCATATGGAACTTTAGACATATCAACTATTTCTTCCTAAGTCTTGGGACACATTTCCTTACTTAGTTTGAAATGGCTAGCCAAAGGTATACTAACTAGTTTTGCATTCTGCATATTAAACTTTTTCAACACCTTTTGTATGTACTCACTATGAGATAATGTTAATTTGTGATTCTTCTTGTCTCTAGTTATTTTCATACCAAGGATTTGTTTTGCAGCACCCAAATCCTTCATTGCAAACGAGTTTGCCAATTTTCTTTGATCAAGCACAAGAATCTGTATGCACAAGCTCTAATTTTTCACTCTTTTTTTCTTTCCCAACTCTAAGGAATCTGACTCTATTTTGTTTTCCATAAACACAATTCTAACAGAATTTTAAATCAACATGCTTCAAACCTAGCAACAAATTTCTTGATTGAAGAATCTGCACCCCCTTCTCACTCATGTGCCCGAGCCTATGATGCCACAATGCCGTATATTCTCCTATAGAGGTTAAAGCATTAACAGAATTAGAAATACCATTGCATAAATACAATGTACCAACATTTTCTCCTTTTGCTATTACCAGGGATCCTTTAGTGACTTCCAAGTTTAATCTGTAAAAGTAGTCACACAACTTTCACCTCCCAACCACCTCGTTGAAATAAGGTTTTTCTTCATATTTGGAACATGCCTTACCTCCTTCAATAGCCATTGATTTCCATTCTGTTGTTTTATGAAAACTATACTGATTCCAATGATTTTATAGGGATTATCATCACCCAATCGAACCTGTCCAAAATCTCCTTGAACATAATCATGAAAATGTTTCCTATCAAGTGTGGCATGGAATCAGGCCCCTGAATCTACCACGTAGGAATCAATAATATTTTCTAAAGAAAGAATCAAAGCATCTTGCAACACATCACCTGTCACATTCGCTTCATGATTGATTTCTTGTTGCGCATCTCCTTCTTTTTCCTTTTGAGACTTGCAGTCTTTCTTCAAGTCTCCTTTCTTCCCTCATTTCCAGCACACTATCCCCGATCTGGACTTGGATCTGCCTTTCCTTTACTTATTGCGATATCCGGGGCTCTTTCCTCTTTCCACTTTTGTTCCCCTAGTCTCTGCAGTCAGAGCATTACCTCATGTCTCACCGGAGATTTTCCGTCACATTTCCTCGCTAAAGATAGCACTAACAACATCATCAAACTTTAAAGTACTAGATCTAAAGATAGAGTTACTAATGGCCATAACTAAACCATTCCAACTTTCTTGCAATGAACACAGAAATAACAGAGCCCTAACTTCATCATCAAAAGTTACCCCTACAGAACTTAATTGATTGGTAGCTGTATTAAATTCATTTAAATGATCAGCAATAGATCCACCTTCTGACATTTTCATATTAAATAAACGCTTCATAAGAAATACCTTATTTGAGGCTGAGGGTTTTTCATATAGTTTGTCAAATGTTGACATTAAACCCTCTGTTGTCGTTTGAAGTTTCCTTTGAAATATTAAATGCTATCGACGTCGCTAGGCACAACCGTATTTTTCCAAGTGCCTTTCTGTTAAGAATATCCCATTCTGTGTCTGTCGTACTCGTCGACTTCTTTTCCTTTCCACTCAATGGTTGGTACAAATCTCTTTGATACAGATAATCTTCCATCTGTATCTTCCACAGCTGGTAGTTTTGGCCGTTAAATTTTTCGACCCTAAACTTACCATTTTCCACCATTGCTCCCACTTGAACCAGGAACCCTTCTCTCCTACAAGTCTATCAGCCAAATATACCTTTGGCTCTGATACCAATTGTTAGAAAATTATATATTACAGAGCAATGGAACACATAAAATATTGCAGAAATATAAAAACAGAAAATGCATAAAACAAGAGAGACACAGATATACGTGATTCACCCAATTTGTGCTACGTCCACGGAGAAACAGCCAGTCCTTCCTTTTATATTATCTAGCAAATTGAAGAGATACAACCTACAATAGATATGTTGTAATTCCCTCTTCTTTCTCACTCAATATCCTCTCTCTTCTCGCTCATAATACAGATCTGCATAGACGCAATGCAATTCCCTCATATATAGTTAGGGGTCACCTTCTAGAGCAAAAAACCCTAACTTAAACATAACTTCTACCGTCAAATCTCCACCTAATGAAAGGCCCAGATTGACTACGAAATTACAACATTTTACAAGGCAATTTTACATCTATTTTTAGCTTTGGGGGGCGCTGCCCCTAATCCCCCACCAGGGGGGGCTCCCAAAGGTCATAGCCCCCCCTGGATCCCCCCTGCAGCGTATATTTTACGAGCGACTTTGCCGCCTCATTACGAACTAGGGTCCAATGCAGCGATACCTTTGAATACAAAAGATAATCAGGCTCCACACCCAACATAATTCTCTTCTTGGGTAACTAGTAAGTTCATTCCCTACCTTTTTTATATGAGTATCTTTCTTAACCCATAATTTATTTCCTTAGTAAGTCCTTATTTATTGCACTTTGTAGAAACTTAAGATCACCATCTTAAATCGTTTAGATTAAAAGGAGAAATCACCCAATGTTAAGGAGAATTCAACATTATTCTCTAATACCTCCTCGATCATAGGAATTTCAAATTAGCTTGACTAGTCCAACTTTTTCAAAATATTCAAGTTTGAACAAGACCCCAAGAAGAAAGGTACCATCAAAATACTCAAACTGGAAGGAGATATAGATGATGAAGTGGATGGTGATTTGTTCTAGAAACTATGGAAACTTGAATTCATCATATATCCATCCTCCATTATTATGATATGATGAAATGGATAATTAATCATGTCAACTTAGAATCATGTGTTATGGTTTGTGAAAATGGCATGGTTTTGGATTATTTTCTACTTCCGGATATCTCTAAGAAGTACATCCTAGGAGGCACTTGAATTATATAGCTAAGGGTTGAGAGAGTGGATGGATGTTATACAACAGTTGAAGCGTATGAATCAAATACCCCTTTTCAATCTCCTCATTTTTCCTTTGGAAGAAGTCATCTATCTAACATTTTTTAAGACGGCCAATTAAAGTGACTTGGAGTTGATTTCTCAATATGTGGAAAAGTATGAAGTGGTAATAGAATAAATACTTCCACTCTTAAGCTAAATAGATCAAGAAAATTCTTCGCCAATGGGAATGTATTCTATGAAGAAGGCATGCATTACTCTCCACCTCCAACTACCTAAATGGTTAGTCAATTACCTGTCAGAATAAAAAAATTGAATCAATTTCATGAGTGCAATTTGGAATTAGTGGTATCTATAACTGTATAAGAATGGAAAATTCCCAAAAAAACACGGGTTGCAAAATTATGTAATTAGGGAGAACATTACCTAGAGATAATAGCTAAACTAATTTTGAAAGATATTTAATGTTGTGAAGCCATTCCTAGCCAAAATTATATAGAAGAAATACATGTGTTGTTGGACTATTTTGTGTATACATTGTTATCTTTTACAAATTTGAATTAATTAGTTTTGCTCTTAATTGTTTAAACTAGGAATATGAGTTTAAAATATAGACATGGACCATGATTTGCATATAAACTATTTCGAACTATGGATATCTATTATAGAGGGGAATTTCATGCTCTTATATTATTCTATGCATGCTCATATCCCTTTGAATAATAGAATAATGTAAATTTCTTTTTATTAGAATAAAATAGACGAGTCACTTATATTTCAATCATTTGATTAAATATTTCTTATTTGACAATTTGGAATAATCTATTATACTGTGGTGTCGTAAATTTGGAATAATCTTTATTTTTTAGGTCACGATATGTTTTAATTCACATTTTCAAGGATAATTTAATTGATTTGGGATTTTATTTGACTATTAAATCCCATCAAAACTAGTAATCAAGCCAACAATCTAGAGGATTTAGTTATCCTAAGCAGGGAGAGTCTAGTTGGGCCTCTCTCTTATGGTTTTATCATTCTCCTGTTTGGTGGAACATTCCATCCCATCAACGGGATGTTCTAGTATTTTACCATCCTAAAATGTTTCATGGAGGAAACTACCTATGTATGATAAGGGAATCTATGGCCTAGTTTAATTTTTTAAGAAGTGGAAGTGTTATATGATGAGAGAGGAAGCCATTATCCACATCGATCACTATCAATGGCAATATTTGCACGCCTATTGTAAGCTTCAAAAAATCAGACCTTATAACTGGATGAGGTTTGTGTAGTAGCTACATCTAGTCATTAAATATAAGAAGGGAAACATAGATAGGTTGGCATACACGCTTTCAAAGAAACCAATTTGGAAACTCGCACTCACATGGAGAATTTTACCCATGGTGCATACAAAGAGGCATGCATAGAATATGATGACTTTAAATAGATGTTTCAACAACTATGGGGTCAAATTCATGTAAAAGAAGGTGATGATAAGGATGACTAACATTCTACAAAAGAATTTTAATTTAATTCCACAATCAATTCCACAATCTATTTAATTTTTTAGATAAATATCATTGAAATTGTAAATTTTAATTAGCTAATTTTAAACAATGTTAAATTCCAAAAATTAACCTTAAAATTTGGTATAACTTACATCTTCCAAAAAATTTAAATGAATTTAATCTTTTAAGATGAATTTCAATAAAATAAAAATATATATTATTATTAAATTCAAAATAACATTTCTTAATATCCATAGATTCAAATATAAATTTTCCTTAATAATAATTTTTATTTTTATTATTTTAATTTAAAATTAATAAATATAATTATAAATTAAAAAGCAATTAAAATATTAAGATATTATAAAAAAATCTTTCAATAACAAAGAAGATGGATATGAAATTTCAAATGGTTCTCAAGGGATGATTTAGTTTAGGCTTTACATACGTATATGTCAAACCATTAGAAGTATGGATTGTTGAGCCTATATATGCTTGGTCTAAATATTATATGTTTTTTTAATGGTAAATAGTTGGCATAATAAAATGTTATCCCTTTCAAAAAGAACACTTAGTCAATCTTTAACCATAATTGAAAAAAAATCATGAATCAATCTTTCAATACTAACCTACCTAATTGTAGATTGGGCATCCTAGAAAATGAACAATAACCCACCTAAGTGTAGCTTGGGCATCCTATAAAAAGGACCATTCCTGACTTGTTCATTATAAAGGTGCATTTCGTTGAACTACTTGCAAGTTTAATGCATTTATTATTCCACCCTTGCAGTTTATCAATATAAAAAGGACAATTCTTGACTTGTTCATTAAAAAGGTATATTTTGTTGTATTTTTTTTGTGTTAAGTTAAAGCACATTTAACGTATTTTTTCCATTTAAATATAACCAAAATATTCATAACTTTCCAGTGCCTCATTAAACTATATGGTAAACTGATACTTTTCAATATTTTTATTAGAGAATTAATATATTTTAATATTTTTATTAGAGAATTAATATATTTTAACAAGTTTTAGTAATCGTGGTTTGATCTTACATTGTTATACTATTTGCAAAATGTTAATAGGTTTTGTTCTTTATAAAAAATTTTTTTAAAACCCCTTTTAATGTATTGAGCATATGAGAGATTTTACAATGAAACATTCAACCAAAGAAATATTGGGATGAGTGATCGTGTAGTTAGTAAGACCTGGTTACTTTGTCCAAGTATTACCGTTTATGATGATTAATATTATAATTATCATATTTTAATTTTAATTATTTAAATTTATATAAACATTTTATGACACAACTGGGAAAAATGTGATTTTTTTATCAAGTCTTAAATGGACGGTGAATGTTTATGTGTGATGATTCATTTCAATCTATTTAATCTCACATTTTCTCTTTGAAAATCATTTAATTTTAATAAATATTAAATAAATTTTAATATATATATATAATATATTAATTATATAATATATAAAGAATTTCTATTATTTTATAAGGTTACATTGTTTCATCTATTGTTGGCTTCATTTTTGCTAGATTTATTGGCCAATAAAGACATGCCGAAGTACAAATGTATTACCAAAGAGACAATGATATGCTAAAACTAATAGGTATTCATTGCCAGAAAAAACAAGCAACACAAGAATACAACCACAACACATTAATTTTCATCTGAGTTTATTGAAACTGGATGTTCCAGCACTAAACCTGCAAGAGATGGGGGTTTGAACTCACAATAGACATGGCCCTCTGTGTGAGCAATACATGTTTCCAATTGCTCCAACTGTTCTTGGAATCGCCTCTACCGTCGCTAAAGGCCCACCAATTTGTCATTCATTTGTCATAAATTTCATTGCAGGTGTTCTATGAAGTCCTTGATGCCATCAAGGGGGATTTACTCAACGAACCTCTAACATATCACTTGCATTTGTGGCTTACTAAACAATGCCCTTAATTTGACTACATATTCAAAAATACCTCTAAAATTCATATTATTTAACCCCATACCAATAAGAATCTAATACACCTTCCCAATTTAAAAAACCCCTACTTTCACTAGATATTGTAGGTACCCATTTTTTCATTAACATTTTTTACACCCCTTTCTATTTTTTCATTAAATTTGAGCTCCATTTTTTTACACATGCCAATATAAATGCCAATTACCCCCTACTATATG
>APFE031208667.1:42364-52525 GCA_000404065.3 Pinus taeda
GAACCGGGAATATCTCAGCGGAGCGCGGCCAAACAGAGCCGCAGGCTCTGGCTACTGGAAATCTACGGTATCGGACATACCCATTGTTAATGAGTCGGGAAGCACGTCGCCGAGAAAAGTGGGCGTGAAGAAAGCACTGGTGTTTTACGAAGGAAAGGCTGCTGAGGGCGTGATGACCAACTGGATCATGCACGAATACTGCCTCGCCCAAACCCTGCCAACCAAGAGAAAGGGATCTGTGCCCGTGAGAATTCTTCAAGCTGACATTTTCCCATACTAATACAAAAAAGTATTACCCTCCATTAATATTAATATTAAAGTATTAACTTATTTTCTTAATCCAAATTATAGCACCTAGTATTCAATAATATTAATATTAAAAAGTTTCTCATTTTAGAAATTACAGAACATTAATAAAGTTTTTTCTTATAAGACATAAGCTATTTTCAAAATGACAATCAATTTCCTAATCAAAGGTGTGTGAATTTATAATCGGAGGTGTGAATTTATAATTGTTTTTAGGACAATAAAAAGTTTTCCATTAATTGTTTTTAGAATGATAAAATGTTTATTTTTTTTCAAATTCTACCAATTACACAACATTAATGAAAACTTTCAGAATATTTCTGTATCTGCAATCCCGTTAAAATGGTATTTCCGGTAACCTTAAAAGTAAACCTGCAATTCCAATAAAGTTTATAGAATGGTATTTCCGGTAACCTTAAAAGTAAACCTGCAATTCCAATAAAATTTATAGAATGTTAACTAGAATTAAGTTTTGGGGCTAATTAATTTGCTCTCTCTTTGTGTCAGTTGGACGATTGGGTTCTTTGCCGATTGTTTCAGCGACTGAATCATTCTCCCGGGATGCTCTCGTGCTCACAGCTGGAGGTCCCGTCGCCATCAGCTACTGACGTGCAGCGCACCCGACAAAAACCAGCAATGCCAAAATTCAGTTCCTTTTCGAGGGTGCTTCTGAACGAGGTTCCATCTATGGAGAACTTACCGAGCCATGCCACGTCAGATGCCAACAACGTAGCCGTGTCCTCTGCGGAGTCCACGTCCTCGCTGCAGGTAGTTCCCCACCCGCTAAATTCATCGGAGAGCGGAAGCCTACAGGAAATGTCTGGTCGTCGTATAAATATTTTTGACATTTTTCTGAAAAAAATCCGTCGGGAAAAGAGGGGAAGCAATCCTTGTCTTTGAGAACTGTGATTTTAAGAGTTTTTGGGTTCCAACTAATTGTATCTACTCATGAAATAAATTGCGTTATAGCTGTTACTCTCTGACTTCAATCTCAGCTCTCAGCAATATCTACTCATGCTCTTGAAAAAGGAAAATGCCTTTTAATGATTTTTAAAAGGATTTAATCTCAATTGCAACTTAATTTGGAATACCACTTCAACATAGATATTTAATACATTTAAAAAAAATGGTCATTCTGATTTGATTTGATTTAGATGTTTAATAAAAGTTATAATGTTTATGTACATGCTGTACACATAATTAATGAACATTTCATTTATATACCATTGAAAAATAAGTGTGTTTTTTTTTCACCTTAACTTAGCCCTGTGGAGAGCTTTCCCCACAAAGTAACCATAAGAGAGCTTTTCCTACAGAGTAACCATAAATGAAATTTAAATGAATTTAAAATTTCATTGATTAACTATAAATCAAAGTGATCAAATTTATGAACTATTTCCATTTCTTATAAAGGGATTTCATTTAACTACCACGCTCAAGGGAGAAATCCTACTATTGTTTTTCCTCTTTATCATTGAAGAGAATATTTGAAACATCATTCTACAGTTTTAGGCCTGCATTGATATCTTCTTACAAATACGATTCTTTATTTTTTACATTCTAATCAACTTCATTGACCCATAAAGTTTCCTCACACGTTTCTAAACTTTTTAGTTTTGATTTTTGGTGCCCTTTTTCATTTCTAGGTTAGGTTAGTTCTCACTTGGGACAAGAAACCTAAAAATGCGTTGTTGGTGGGCAAGTATGACATTAGAAAGTTGCGATTTTAGAATTTAAAATTCGATTTCTTTGAAATATTTTTAGAATCCCAAGAATCCCAAATATGAGATTACAAAGTTGTGATTTTAGACTTTAAAACTTAATTGAGTATTGTAGATTAACCAAATCATGGAAAATGGTATTGCATGTAAAATTATTTGTAGGAATATACAAGGTAAGTTTTTCAGATAGAACACCAAAGGGCACCGCTCATAAACAGATTACACATCAATACACTAATTTTTTTTGACGCGGTTAAAACCCTCAAAGAGAGGAACAGTCCACGACCTAGAGTCAACGTGGTCACTTCAGGCAATTTATTAATAAAAGAAAGAAAATTTACATAAGCTTCTCTCATGAACGGTCACCCTACAAATGACCATACATGCTCTTTAAATAGAGATCATGGACCAATCAGGTGTTAAGCCACGGATCAAGTGTCGGTAACACTAAGAAGAGAATGAACCATCAAATCACTTTATGTCTAGAACATATCGTGACCGTCAGATTATAAGTTACAAATGTACATAATAAATAAACACACTTTACGTAACTCTACACTAGACCAAATTATGCTTAACTATTTCCTATGTGTTGGAATATCCTAACATCCCCCTTAAGAACAACTTGGGATAGGATTGAAGGATGTACAAATATGACACAATAGGAGAAGGAAGGAGGCATTAGAATCTATCCCCCCTTAGTGACAACTTTCTGAACTCCAACCATAAGTCGAAGTTTAGTAAACTTCGCCTTTGTGAGAGCCTTTGTAAAGATGTATGCAACTTGATCATCTGTTGAACAATATTGCACTTCAAGAACATGGTCATTAATGAGCTTTTTGATGAAGTGCATGTGTAGTTCAATGTGTTTGCTACGCTGATGTTGGACTAGATCTTTGCATAGTTGAATGGCACTTTGATTATCACACCAAGGCATAGTCGGATGCTGTTGCTGAAAGCCAAACTCTAACAGGATCTGACAAAGCCACAAGGCTTCCTTACTAGTTTCTATGGCGCCATGATACTCTGCTTCTACTGAAGAAAGAGAACTGACACTTTGTTTCTTGCAAGCCTATGTAATAGGTCCAGAACCAGGAGTGAAGACATAACCTGCAGTAAACTTCCGATCATTAGGGTCACCAACCCAATTGAGATCAGTGAAACCAACCAATAGAGGAGATGCTTCTGCACTGTAATGAATCCCAAACTGAACTGTACCTCGAACATAACGAAGTATTCTTTTAGCTGCTTTCCAATGACTTTCATGTGGGTTTTTTTATAAACTGAGCAATAAGGCCCATATCAAAGGAAAGGTCAAGATGAGTATGGGTCAGATACAAAAGTTTTCCTACAAGTTGATGGTATAAGGTAGGATCAACTTCAGGGGAAGCACAAGTGACTGAAAGTTTGGCTCTAAACTGGAAGGGAGAAGGGGTTGACTTACAGTCTTCCATGTAAAAGTGGTGTAGAATATCACATGCATACTTGGACTGGGAAAGGGGAATACCTTCCTTGGATTGCAAGACTTGAAGACCAAGAAAATAATGCAAGTGTCCTAAGTTTTTCATTTCAAACTGCTTTTTAAGGTTGGACTTCACATTATTTATAAGGTTGGGATCACTACCAGTAAAGATAAGATCATCAACATAAAGAACAAGAATGATAAGAGACTTACCCACTCTCTTGGTGGAGACAGTATTGTCAGAATGACACTTAGAAAAGCCATTATCTAAAAGAAAGCTATCCATTTTGGCATACCAAGCCCAAGGGGCTTGCTTGAGACCATAAGGGGATTTCTTAAGTCGACATACAAGGCTGGAGTCTGTTTGTACAAATCCAAGAGGTTGTTCCATATAGATTTCTTCATGCAAGAAGGCAGATTTAACATCTACCTGATGGACTTCCCATTTAGAAGAGGCAACAAGGGAAAGAACAAGGTGGATAGAGTTCATTTTGGCAATAAGGGAGAAGGTTTTAGTATAGTCAATGCCTTCAACTTGTGAAAATCCCTTAGCAACAAAACGCGCTTTATTTTTATCAACTTTTCCATCTGGTCCAAAATTGGTTATGTAAACCCATTTACATCTAACAAGTTTTCTTCCCTTTGGAAGAGGAACAAGATCCCATGTATCATTTACCAATAATGAACGATATTCTTTATTCATAACTGTGTCCCAATTTGGATGACCTGAAGCTTCTGCAAAGGTGTCAGGATCATAATTCGTTGAAGCTTGAGCCAATAAAAAAGAGGCTCTATCGAACTGAGAACGTATACATCGCTAATCTGTAGGATCACCTGTAAGAGAACCTGTTGCATACGAGTAGAACAAACCCATTTTGGAAGCTGAGGAGATGAAGGCAGATCCTGAGAAGGTGGGGGAGGATTGTCATCCTCCCTGTCATCATCTGAAGAAGAAATAGTTTCAGAAGTAGAAGGGATAGAGAGAGGTGGCACATCCACTGAACTAGGCTCATAGGTGAAATAAGTCTATATCCTTTGACATCTTCAAAATATCCAACAAAAATACGTTTTTCACTCTTAAGCTCTAAGGCTTTATGTTTCTCAGTGGGAATATGGGTCCATGCTTCACTTGCAAAAACATGAAAGTGAATTACATCTGGTTTAATTGAGCTCCATGCTTCTTTTGGGGTGATATTCTTTAAAACCTTAGTAGGAGTGCAATTTACTATGTAATTTGCACAATTAATTGCTTTTGCCCAAAAATTAAGACTAAGTCCTTTAGATTGAAGCATACAATTAGTCATTTCCTTTAAGGTGCGGTTATTCCTTTCAGCTACACCATTTTGTTGTGGAGTATATGGAACATTATGTTGCATTTGAATTCCATGCTCAGTGCAAAAGTTGAAGAATTTGTTGTTAACATATTCTCTGCCATTATCAGATCTTAGCTTAAGAATTTATGGTCTAGATTGTTTCTCAACAAAGGCCTTAAAGGCCAAGAACATGTTAAATGCTTCACTCTTGAGTTTAAAGAAGTATACCCAAGTGCGTCTAGAGAAATCATCAATGAATGTTAAGAAATACTTGTAGCCAGAGAATGAAACCACTGGAATTGGACCACATAAATCACTATGCACAAGTTGTAAAGGGGTTGAGGAGTGCCAAGAGGCACATTTTTCAAAACTATCCCTATGATGTTTCTCGAGTACACATCCGGAACAAACACCATCTCTGCAAAATACCATACGAAGACCTGTCACCATATTTTCTTTACATATATTTTGAAGGGAGCGATAGTTTAAGTGACCAAATCGCTCATGCCAAAGTTTGCTCACTTCATCATTATGAGCAAAAAATATCGAGGGAAGAATTGATGATCCAAAGTTGTTAAACTTATACAACTTTGTCAAATCATTAGCAATGCTAGTAGCTAAAATCTATCTAGGATCTCTTAGGTCCTTAATTACAACATCATGAGGTAAGAATTCAATGATTTTACCTTCACCTGAATGAGTTATTTGATATACAAATAGAAGATTGCAGGATAAAGTTGGAACACATAATACATCATTAAATTGACCATTGTCTAGATGAATAGTTCCAGTCCTACAACACTAAGAGTTCTATCATCACCAACATATATATTTTTGGTGTTACAATCATTTAAAGAAGAAAACATGGCTTTGTTTTTGGCCATGTGATAAGAAGCTCCAGAATTAGTGAGCCACTCATGAGAATGAGAAGAAGAAGACACATTTAGTGCATAACTAGACTGAGATGCTTGACAACCACATGCAAAAAGTGTTATTCCTGAAGATGAAGTTGAAGTTGAAGAGTGCTCCAAATCGATGTTATGCTTCTTCATTGCTGCTTCCAAGGCATCCATATTCTTAAATAATTTGGATTTTAAGTGGCCATCTTGATTACAAACGTTGCAATGTCTATCAGTCTTCTTCCCTTTGTTTTTATTTGCTTTATCATTTTGTTGAATTGATTTTTTATTTTGAAACTGAAAGTGCTTAGGACCATTGGTTGGTTTAGGAACATTCCTTTTATGATGCTACTTAGGTTTCTTTGAACTTGGTTGTTGTTGAGTGGCTAAGTCTTTCTTAGAAGAGTTTCCAAGATTAAGAAAACCAAGATGTAAGAGTTTTTCTTGTTCTCTTATTAAAGAATCACAAAAGGCATCAAAAGAGGGGGACTTGTAGGCTTGTCGTTGAGAAATACAGGTTTCTCTAGTAGAATGGAAGGTGGAAACAAACACAGAGTAGGCTGGTCCTAACTTTGTAAGAATGGAATAGATAAGGCTACCATTTTCTTTCTTAACCTTAACACCTTGTAGTGGCCAATCTAGGGTGCTAGATTAGACTAGATTTAATATCAACCAAGGTAGGTAAACTTAGAGGCACGTGTCTAAAGTCTATAGACATAAAAGGATCTTATCTACCTAACTAAGTGTCTACTGTGACAGGCTAAAGCACTCCTTGACAGGAGATTGAAATATGTTTCCTCTCACACCTTAACACTCAGATCATCTAATTTATCTAACTGTTCTAAAGAAACAACGTGTTACTAGTCTGAGTTTTCAACCCTCTTATAAGGATATCATTCACAGAAGCTCTTTCCAGCTAACACAGTAAGCATTCATGAAAACCAAAAGCTCTTTTAAGCACACTGAAATTTTAAATGCATGAAAACAGAATCCACAGAGATACTTCGAAATCTAATGATCGATCAAATCTTTTACAAGATATTGTTCAATCATCTAGCAACCGAATTCTCAATCTATCACCATGAATATTATTTGCAAGAACTTCTAATCAAATCAATAAACTCACAGGCAAGAAAATAACATTAAACGCTATTCACACTATTCAGATTCGAAAACGCTATGGAAATGAAAATAAAAGTATACCAATCTCCACGTAGGGCCCATCCATGCTTCAATGGCACACTTAGGAAACTTCAAGCGATGAAAACGTTAATGCATAAGCACTGGAATGGTAAAACGATGCTTGTAATTAAGTTTTGGAAATCGAAATCACATGCAAGAGCAATGTTCTGGAAACAATACACAATAACAACAACCGTTTTGGACAATACAATACGCAGTCTTTTATTTGCTTGTCCCTCTATAATCGAATGTACATACATTATGCAGATGTTTCTGCTTTTACAAAAAAGAGTGATTTTTGTCTTTTCTAATCTTAACTGATTTCCAAAGCAAAATGAAATCAATTTGGGAAACTCTGGCTTTTTGCTGCCTTTGTGACCAAAAAAGCTGGGTTTGACCAGCGTTGACTATGTATCCAGGAACTTTAGATTTGTTGTTGAATAGATCTTTCACCATGTATGTACATTCCAGATCACATTCCTATCCTTTGTTTTGATTTTCCTGCCATGCCACGTGTCACATCATAAACCATTTATAGGAAGTCATGACATCCTATAATTTTGTTGAAAATTTCTAATTTTTAACATAAAAATTCACAAATTAAATTTAATGTAAATTAACAACTACAATGCTTTGATTAATCAATTTCAATGGATTATGAGGGGTTTATGGGAGAAAAAGATAGACAAATGATGGATTTCTAGAAGAAAAGGATGGCAATGAAATGGTACCAACATCTCCCCCAAGCTCAATGATTTAGCATGTCCTCATGCTAATCCTGATGTGCTCCCTTTATACGCTGTTCCTGCTTGTGCCTCTGGTGCTTGTAACAATGCATCTATATTATTCTGAGCTTGGGCATTCTTCTGAACATGGAGCTCATGTTTCAAATTCTTGTATTTTTCTTTGAGAGCTTTCTTTTGAGTATATCATTTTGTTGCCCACTTACAAATGTTGGTTTGTTCAGTCTTGAGTTCTTTGATTTGCTCCTTCAGTTTCTCATTTTTCTGCTGAGTCTTCTTGCTCTGAGCTCTCAACATTTCATTCTCCTTCTTGATGACCTTCTCTAGCATGTTTGCCTCCATCAATTCTTCTTTTAGATTTTCAATTTGTTTTTCTAACCTCCTTTATTTCTTGTTTGCAGGTGCTGGCTCTTTCCCTTGTCCATTGTTACTCTTGACTTCCATTTCGGCTTCTGGTCCTGGCTGCGAATGAGCACTGCTCTCAATGTCCATCGGTGCAAGTGCATTTGACTTTGGTTGATCATCTTGTGTTTGGTTCTTCTGTATTCTCCTTGATATTCTTGTATAAGTAGTGAAAATTTTATCTTGCTCAATTTTCTGGGCAGCTTCTTGCCTCATCTTTCTTATCCTTACACTACTGCTGTGTGGAGGAACATGTTATGAAACCAGCTCAAGAAAAGATAGAAAAGATAGATCAATGCCTTAGAATTCAGAGTCTTCGAGGGGGCAACCTCCTTTACATTACATAAATGAACAATTCTTGGATGATACAAATGAAAAGACCTCCTTTCTATATATAGGAGTCTAAGGACTCATAACATAATCAGAGCCGACATAAAAATAATAATGTAAGGGCACAATAATAACAATAGTGGGCTTCTATGGGGCACAATAGTAACAATATGGGCACTACATGGGTACATCAATATAATAAGGGGGTTGTACTAATAACAATAAGGGTTACACTAGTAGTATAGGGGCCTAACATGCCCCTCTCCTTCAAAAAGTGTTGTCCTCAACGCTGAGTAGTTCTTGATGCTTCTGTATAAAATTATTGTCCTCCCATGTGGAATCTTTAGTGGGTAAATTCTTCCACTTGATGAGATACTCTGAAATTGATTGATTTCGTAGCTGTCGGGTTCTTCTTTCTGTGACTACTCCAGGTTCCAATATGATTTTTCCTTCCTCTTCAAGTTCTGGCAATATTGTTTAAATTGGGATCTTCTGCAACTTTTGAATGAGTGGCCACACTTCTTCATCCTTCTTCCATTCATCCCTTGCTTCGTTTATCCAATCTATTTGGATAATAGAAATAACACAAAACAATGCTTCCACATCTCATCCTTTCTTGAGAGTACATCTACAACAAAATTTTGCTTCCCTTTTCTATAGATGATGTCAAACTCATAACCCAATATATTTGTGACCCATTTTTTCTGTTCTTCTACAGATAATATTTGTTCTAAAAAGTATTTAAGACTATCATGATCCCATTTTATCTTGAAGTGTCTTCCCATTCAGTAAGGTCGCCATTTCTTAAGTGCATGTAGTATTTCCAACATTTCCTTCTCATAAATAGCTTGCTTGACATGTAGCAGTAAAAATACCCAATCCTTCTATCTTGATAATTTGAGGAGTGGTAATTCCAGCCAATGCATTACAAGATATGGTTGGATTCATTTCTTCTTTCTCGATGTGATCTTTCACTTCTTGAACCTTTTTCTTCTTGATATGTCCTTCTATCTTGAGAGTTTGAGGAGTGGTAATTCTTGCCAATTGTTTACAAGATATGGTCGGATTCATTTCTTCTTTCTCTGGGGTTGGTTCCTGGTGTATATACTCTTCTTTTAATGTTTCTTGATCATTTTCTTCCTCCTCTTCATAATCTATGTAAAATAATTTCTTCTCAGCACACTTATGACCTTTAGTGCCCTTTTTCCTCTTTTCTCTTCCAATTGTTATGGTGTAACCCTTGTAGGTTGTGGAAGGCTAGGAGAAACAACACTTCCATTATTATAGTTATGAAGGGTAGACTTTCTTGTTGCCATAATTTTACTTTCCACTATGTATCAAAGTTCTTTTACTCTTTCCAATTGTTGTGGTGTTTCTCTAAAGAAGGTATTGCTCTTTGTATCCTCATAATGTGCTATCATTTCCTCCGTGAAAATTGACCACATAACAAGTTGTTTACGAGAACAAAACCCTTTATACCATAAAAATTGATCCGGTTCTAAATATGAAGATGCAATACATACATTTTGTAACAGTGGTACACCATCTAGATCAAAATATTGCTCCATCTGAAATATCCAATTTACCGGATCCTTGCCATCAAACTTCCTCATATTGCCTTTTCTTGATTTTAGGAGCTCGATCTTGAAACGACTATAACTCTGTAATTTCGGTTCTTGCAGTTCTGAAATTGTGACCTGCAATAGCCCTCTGTGTCCTCTTTCCAATGCCACCAGTCTGATCCAAATTGGATTCTCCAAGGAAGAGTTATGCCAAATCTCCCACGGTGACTTGATTATAGAC
>APFE031208674.1:0-11202 GCA_000404065.3 Pinus taeda
AAGTTAATTATAGATTTAAGGGAAATAATATTGTTTATTTAAAATTGGTGATTTATTATCATTTAAAATTATATAGATAAAAATGTAAAAATAATAATGTTTTTATATTTAAAAGGAACTTCACTTGGCTTCGAGAATTTTGTGATATAAATTCTCTACTGACGAGGCCAACCACGTGAAGGTGGAAGCTCATTTGGCCCCTCCCCCTCACTCCTAATTTATGGTTATACTACTATTTCACTCATCGCTCCCCAACCCTACCTCCTATGTGATTTCCCTACTCAATAGATTAAATTTCATTTGAGCTACCCCCTCACTTATAACTTCTATAATATTATTATTTCACTCAACACTCTCCCAATCCCCCACATTTAATTTCTAGTGCAATAAATTTAAATTGAAAATAGACATCAAAATTTTGATCATTACAAAAATATTATTGTAAATACAAAAAGATCTCATGTCAAATTTAGTTCATTTTCACACAAATTCTTACATTCCAAGAATATACACAATCACAATCAACAACCAATGAATGACAAATAAACAACAACCCAATTAAACAAGAATTATGATTACATTAAAAACCCTAGCTTTAATTAATTGAAAATAAATTTAAATTGAAAATAAAATCAAATTTTGATCATTATAAAAAATATTATTACAAATACAAAAAGATTCTATATCAACTTTTGTTCATTCTCACATTCCAAGCATATACAAAATTATAATCAATGATCAACAAACTACAAATAAACGAAAAACCCAATCAAACAACAATCGTCATTACATTCAAAAATATTATAGATATACAAGCATCACATCAAATTTTCATCATTCCATTTGAAAACACATAGATACACACAAGTACACAAACATTATATGATATATGCACCATTACATTAAAAAACATTGTAAGTACACAAGCATATAAATACAAGATTGTAAATACACAAACAACATGATAAAGAATATATACACAGAATTAGAAATGCATACAATCAAGAATACAAATACACAATAAAAAATGCATACAATCAAGAGTACAAACACAATCAAAGATGCATAAAATTAAGAGTACAGACACACACAATCAAGAGTACATTTCAAGGTTTAAACATTACAAACAATATTGTGAATACATAGACACACACAATCAAGAGTACATTTCAAGTTTCAAACGTTACAAACAATATTGTGAATACATAGACACACGCAATCAGGTGTACATTTCAAATTTTAAACATTACAAACAATATTGTGAATACATAGACACACAATCAAGAGTACATTTCAAGTTTAAGACATTACAAACAATATTGTGAATACATAGACACACACAATCAAGAGTACATTTCAAGTTTTAAACATTACAAACAATATTGTGAATGCATAGACACACAATCAAGAGTACATTTCAAGTTTCAAACGTTACAAACAATATTGTGAATACATAGACACACGCAATCAGGTGTACATTTTAAATTTTAAACATTACAAACAATATTGTGAATACATAGACACACGCAATCAAGAGTACATTTCAAGTTTAAGACATTACAAACAATATTGTGAATACATAGACACACACAATCAAGAGTACATTTCAAGTTTTAAACATTATAAACAATATTGTGAATACATAGACACACACAATCAAGAGTACATTTCAAGTTTTAAACATTACAAACAATATTGGGAATACATAGAAACACACAATCAAGAGTACATTACAAGTTTTAAACATTACAAGCAATATTGTGAATACATAGACACACACAATCAAGAGTACATTTCAAGTTTTAAACATTACAAACAATATTGTGAATACATAGACACACACAATCAAGAGTACATTTCAAGTTTTAAACATTACAAACAATATTGTGAATACAAAGACACACACAATCAAGAGTACATTTCAAGTTTTAAACATTACAAACAATATTGTGAATACATATACACACAAAATCAAGAGTACATTTCAAGTTTTAAACATTACAAACAATATTCTGAATACATAGACACACACAATCAAGAGTACATTTCAAGTTTTAAACATTACAAACAATATTCTGAATACATAGGCACACACAATCAAAAGTACATTTCAAGTTTTAAACAGTACAAACAATATTTTGAATACATAGACACACACAATCAAGAGTACATTTCAAGTTTTAAACATTACAAACAACATTCTGAATACATAGACAATACAAGCATACAATAAATACACAAACATAACAAGCATTACAAATACACAAATATCCAAACATCAAAAGCATCACAAATAGACAAGCATACACACATGGCATCAGATTTTCTTATTGCACACACAAAATTATAAATACATACAAGCATTACATCATCGCATCAACTTTTCTTATTACACACAAAATTAGAAATAGATACAAACATTGCATATCAATTTTTTTATCATCGTACATAGAAAATTGTATATATCCAAACATACAAAATTATTGTAGCACTAAATCAAAGAATATGCTAAAGAAAATTCACACACATTTCAAACATGTCATCCACATTCATTGTAAATGCTAACTATGTAAGTGAAGCCCAACAACAAATATCGTCATACAAAATCACTACACATCAAATAATGAACTTCACAAAAAGCATTGTAAACACACAAAGATTCAAACATTACATATCAAATTTTGGTCATCACCCACAAAAATGTTTTGAATACACAAACATAATATAAAGACCAAGCATTAACAAAGAAAATTATTACACATTTGAAAGTATAGATGAACATGTCACACATTCATTGTAAACACAATCATATAAATGAACCTCAAACAACAATCATTGCACAAAAATCTGCATTTAATTTCATCATCACATCACAAAGTAATAGAAAAACACATCAATCAATGTATACAATAAAAACATCACAAAACAAATCAATCACTCAATATGCATACAATAATTTTGCAATTACCACACACTAATCAATTTATACAATAAAGACACACAATTTGATCATACACACTTGAACCACTAAACAAGCATACAAAAATTGTGCAGTTAATTAACATGTTCTAATTTATATTGATGTATTATTTCATAATTTTAAACTAAAGATATCTAATTCTAAAATAAATAAATAAAAGCAAATGAAAAAGTAAGGTGCATAGCGGGACACATACCCTTGAGGATAGCCATGGTCCATCCTCAAGAGCAATGAGAAAGGGCTTTTCGCCCCTTCAAAAAAATAATACTTTTTATTATTATGATGTTTTTAAGTAATTACATAATAAGAAAAATAAATGAAGGTTAGTTTAATTTGGGTCATAATAACATAATGAATTCAAATATTCTATCATGACTTGTAGATATTGATATTTCATCTATCCGAGCATGTTTGTATATTCTTCATGTCCCTCTTATGATCTGCAAAAAAACAAAAATTGTTAAAATTTAGTGGTCATCTATACAAGTAGCAAAAACTTTTATAAATTTAATAAAGTAACTAACCTAACTTGATAATTGGAAGATTATGGAAGACGTAATATACTCCATAATGAGAGAGTAAAGCCAAAGTTGGAGCCCACACTTTCACTAAAACCAAAAGAAACATGGTAATGAATATGAACCTTTGAATTTACCTTTGCACCATTTACACTAGATTGACTCGATCTTTTTCTGCAATAGTGATATGCCCATGCAATACAAGTCATCATCGTCCCATATAGCCTATGACCCATTGCACATATTCATCAGATTTAAAATATAATCTATAATCAATTAAATGTATTCATGAAATTTAAAATATAATATATAATCAATTAAATGAGAAAATACAGCAATACATAAGTTTATTATCACAGTAATCACAACTATCAATACAAAAATTATAAATAAATGGTAGTATAAAAATATAAAGAAATTCAAAGAATCTGAAGTTTTTTCCATTAAATATGTAATTCTGATAAAATCCCTTATTTTCCGCAATGCAATCAGTTGAGGATGACTTTATAACAGGTAGCAATGCTTACCTCTCACGGATGCCCTTTTCTCCAGCTAGCCCCAGGTCCAACAACATTATACGGAGGTGTAATTACGCCCTCCAAACTGGTAAGGAAAAGGCAAGCATTAACAAAAATTAATGAAAAGCTAAGGCTGAATAGTGTATACAAGAATAGTGTATATAAATGTCTCAATTATCTATCTAACTAGCTGTACAGAATTCACTAATATTTCTCTCTCAGCATCACAATTATCTATCAGCATCACGATTATCTATCTCGCTGTACAGAATTCATATCTTTCTTTCGGCATCACATATAGATATATCTCTCTTGCATGTTTTTGATGACTATTCCACTCAGCAGTTTGCATGCACATGTATCTATCCACTCAGCAGTTTGCATGCACATATATCTATATGTAAGCATCAGGGCAAGGAAATGAGTTTGATGGAAATGTTCTGTAAGGATCAGGGGCAAGGAAATGAGACAGAACCAATCCCAGTCATCATACAACTCATTGGGCATATTCATCAAAATCAAAGGATGGAAATGGCTTCAGAACCATTGATTTCTTCATCAACAATATTAATGGCTACCTTCTATTGATTTCTTCATCAACAATATTAATGGCTTCAGAACCATTGATTTGTTTTATATATACTTACGGTTCCTTTTATCCTTCATTTGTTTTTCCAGACAGAGTTATTTATATGCTGGACAGAAGCTTCTTAAATTTGTTTTATATATACTTACGGTTCCTTTTATCCTTCATTTGTTTTTCAAGACAGAGTTATCGGGGTTCTCCTATTAAATTTTCCCTGCGGATACGTACTTCAGCTCCGAAGATATAGGGTAAAATATAATTTTACTCTCCTAATTTATCTCAGATTTTGTTTGGTTGTTCATATTCTAATATTGACATCAATAAGCTCCTGAGACTGCATTTAGGTAATGATTTGTTACAGTTCCCAATTGGGAATTTGGAGGTTACATTCATTTCCAATTATTGGTTCCCTAATACCTTTCTTGTAATTAATTGTAGAAGAACCCTTCTTCATGTGAACAAGGGAAAGTGTGGGAAATTTAACTCAACGTTTTCAAATGTTGATTCCCCTTCGTTATTCGTCGATTGTTCCCAATTTTGGGTCACGTACAGGTTCCATAAATTTTAACTTGGGTTTTTATAGAAATTATTTTTCTGCTAAGGGTCGGCTCTCGACCTTTATCTAACTATTAATCCTATAAAAATAAAATCCCATGTTCTCCAGAGTGACTTTATAACAGCCACCGAAATTTACATAGTCAGTCAAGAAAATGAAAATGCTTACCTCCCAGGCATGAATCACATTGATACCGGCCTCTCATTGTACAACTGATTCTGGAGCAAACACCGGCCTCTCACTATGCACCGTATACGGTGATGTAATTACGCCGTTCAAAATCGCT
Source organism: Pinus taeda (assembly GCA_000404065.3). Classification (NCBI taxonomy): domain Eukaryota; kingdom Viridiplantae; phylum Streptophyta; class Pinopsida; order Pinales; family Pinaceae; genus Pinus; species Pinus taeda. The sequence continues at coordinate 5,445 of APFE031208674.1, forward strand.
AAGGGAATTTCTCCATCTTTAAAGCAGGGTCTCAGGAATTTCTCCTCCACAAAAATGCTCGCACTGCCTTCGACGCCGGCCATATTCAACGGTGATATTATTGGCAGGGTCGGTTTCTCGCGCTTTCAGTGCAACGAGGGATCTACGGTGCCGCCTCAACATGGGTGCAGAGGATCTGATTTAAAAAACCACCTCAGCCTGGATTCATAGGATTTAATTTAAAAAACTAAGAAACCGGGATGGTCTAATTAAAAAAACCAAGAAAGCGCCTCATCATGGATTCAGAGTCTTAAATTTAAAAAACCAAGAAATCGTCTAACCATGGAGAGGGTCTAAATAAAAAAACCAAGAAATCGTCTAGGATCTAATTAAAAAAACCAAGAAAGCGCCTCAGCATGGATTCATTAAAAAAACCAAGAAGGATTTAATTTTAAAAACCAAGAAATCGTCTAACCTTGGAGAGGATCTAATTAAAATAACCAAGAAAACGCCTCACCATGGATTCAGAGGATTTAATTTAAAAAACCAAGAAATCGTGTAACCATGGATGCAGAGGATCTAATTAAAAAACCCAAGAAAGCGCCTCAGCATGCATTCAGAGGATTTAATTTGAAAACCAAGAAATCGTCTAACCATGGATGCCAAGAAAGCGCCTCACCATGGATTCAGAGGATTTAATTTAAAAAACCAAGAAATCGTGTAACCATGGATGCAGAGGATCTAATTAAAAAACCCAAGAAAGCGCCTCAGCATGCATTCAGAGGATTTAATTTGAAAACCAAGAAATCGTCTAACCATGGATGCAGAGGATCTAATTTAAAGAAACCAAGAAACTGCAGGCTCCAGGATATAATTTATAGGAATCGAGCTATGCTAATGAAATTTCAAAAATCAAATCGATTCCTCTCTCTCATTCAGCTAATCTTATTTGCAACCCATAATTAGAGTCATCCATACAAAGAGTTTGAAAATAGAATGCCCCATTTACCTGTGATCGAGCCGGAAGCCTCATTTAACTGGGCAGAGTATTCCTCATTCAATAATTCATGCGCCATATCTGCCTCTGCCTCTCAAGCACACCTCTGCCTCCACCTCTCTGCCTCTGCCTCTCAAAAAAAATACAAGCACACCTCGGCCTCTGCCTCTCAAAGAATACAAGCTCTGCCTCTCAAAGAATACAAAAGCAACCCTCTGCCTCCACCTCTCAGAGAATACAAGCACACCAGGCAGACAGACACACCAAACACAGATGACAGACACACAGACATAACAACATAGACCACACCACATTCATAGACACACAACGTGGAGCTCCAAACATACAGACACACGAGACTAGACCACACAATGCAGGAAACTCTGAGAGTAGGAGAGGCACAACAATGCCAATGCCAATATGAATTTAAAGATTGAATCGAATTAAAGCAACCAAGGTTCTTGACCGTTGAGATAACTCGCTTGATAAGCAGCGCTAATTATCTCTCGAACCAAGATTCCTGACCATTGACGTAACTTGTTTGATAAGCAGCCCCAATTTTATCTTGAAATTTGCTTTCATAGACTATCAAGTTTATTAAGAGCGGAGGGCTGGGATTGCAGCACTGCTTATTTCTTAGATAGTTGATGTCAATTCTGCTTGCAACGGAGGGCTCACATTGCAAAATGTGGAAAGATGCTTCAGCTTTTACAGCTAGACAACACAGCACAATCCATGTGATGTAATCAAAAACAGAAAGCTATAACTGGATAACAAACCAAAAATAGAATCCACTACCTTGTTACTTGAAATAAATTTTAAAATAAAAACATGTAAATATAAAAGAAGGCTCAAAGCCCTTTTTCATGTCATTATAATGACATTTACATACATATCTTAATTTAAGAATTAAATAATTGAATCGGATTAAAATAATCAAAGAGCCCTCAAACTGTTGGGACAACCTATGTGAGTTTTCTCTTCTGATAAGCATTATGAGTTGTCTTTTACATGCTGTTATCACAAACTACCAATTCAAAGGAGAGGGTTGGGATTGTAGGATGTGGAAAGATGCCCCGTCCAATGGAGGATGTATCCACCTTTTTTAACTAAGCAACAAAAGCAAATGCAGGCTATTTCTACTCATGTCAATTGACAATAGAGGAAAATGTAGAAGGAAAATCCCAACTATGAAACCTTGCCATCTTTTGAAGTTTGTGAGTGATGTAGTATCCATTATAGATGGCTTTGGGATCTTGCACATAAGGTCTACCAAGGAGGTTGAATTTGCTCTACATTGCATCTATATTAAGGCTTTAAACCTTCCACAACCATATTATTATGCCTAATAAAATTTGATATCTACTCAACTATTAATATATAATAGGTTTAGCAAGTATGTTTATGCATGAGTTGACTCATATAGTAGAATTTGAAGCCTATAACTATTTTCATGGTGGAAAAATTTTACCTTGTTCGTGCTTAAGTATATAATAGGAAGAATGTGTATGGTACTACCAGTTTCTTTACCATATTCACTTGTGAGTGAGCAAATTTGGCATAATAGACACTTTAAATGATAGACATGTTTGGTAGAATTCAATAAATTAGTGGACACTTCATACACATACACCCTGGAACTATTGCAATTTTCTATTTGGTTGTCCCCATATGTGGGGAATTCCTTTTCCCCTGAGAGGAATTAGAGCACCTAGATTTATTTTTGGATTAGATTAGGTGAAATGCAATTTATTGGAATCAAGGAAGGTAGAAAAACTTGGTTTGTGTTTATAATCCCCTTCAGCTTCTTCTTGGCAAAGGCCTAGGGTACAAAAAGGTCCTTTGAATAAATGTAACCAATTAATATGGCAAGTCGATTAGGGGATTCAACTAGATTTCCTTCTCTTGTTGCCTATGATTTGAAGCCCTCGCAAATGTTCCATAACATAGAGAGCATCTTGATGAAGCATGTAGAGGATGCAGACAATAAGGATGTCATCTCTCATGGCATTATATCATGGATTTGATGAGAGATTCAGTCTTCTTTTAAATGTCTTGGGGTAACATCTCTTGAATTGAATTCTTAATTAATTTGTAGTATTGTAAAAATTGAAAACCTAAATTCACGTCTTAGGATAATACTCCCTATTGTTTAATGTTGACTCTTTCCATTTAATATTATATTATTATCAATCTTCACATTTTAATGTATTGTATCTACGTATATGTATAAAATATGGTACAACCCTTTACTCAATGGTGCCACTATCACTAGATTCCCATGAACAGATCATTGACGCCTTCAAATTTACTTCTAGCTCTTGCCTTAGTGCTTTTTAAACCTTTCACACTGGTTTTATTATGCCAATCTTTTACTCTTAATTTCCATTGTTAGTTTATAGAGTTCAAGAAATTTCCTTTGTATTATATAGATATGTTGGAAATTATGTATGGGATACAATTAATTCTTTGGCACTGTATCGGATAAAAAATATTTTCTATGTGTTTTGTCCATATTTATGGTCTGTTTTGCATAACTATGTTGCATTCATGAAGATCAATATATGAGTTGTTAGGTTGAGTTTTAGGTCCAAGCTACAAATAGGGAAAACACTGGATTTCCCCTTAGCAAATTTATGTTTTTCTGCTAATTTTTTCTATAGTTCAAGGTATATGTAACAAGTAACTCTTTGGCATTGTCATGGATAGACTTATTTTTTCCCATGTGTGCAACATGCTTTTTTGGTTTTCTACTAGGGGCTATGTTCTAGTTATGAAAATCAGTATATTAGTTTGTTGTTTCAACTTTCAATCACTAAAATTGTTAAGATAGATAATAGTGGAATTCAAAGATGCACAAGGAAGAGCACATATATGGGGATACAAGAATGATATCGAGGGAGAATATTTAAATGGCTAAATATCTTGCAAAAGACTAATCTGTGTGGAAAAAAGAATAATGGGAAAAATATATGGAAGCAGACATAAGGAAAAGAAGGATTTTCAGGAAGGTAAAGGTATAATGAGAAAATAGGCAACTTGTGAGAATCCAATTAATGCATATTAATTGAAGATCCTCTAGGCCATGTATGGGAAAGACATTGATTGCTTTAGGAAAAAATCTTCGCTTTACGAGATTTGCTAGAAGAGAAAGAAGTTTTCTTCTAACATCCCCAAACCACCTTGCTAGGGAGATACCACCACCCACCAACACTAATATTATAATCACTACTTATAACATCTCCCAGTCGTTTCTCTAGGGCGATGCTAACACCCACTGGTACTGATACAATAATCACTAATAAAATATATATAGCATGACAGAATAATAATAGGGCGATGCTAACACCCACTGGTACTGATACAATAATCACTAATAAAATATATATAGCATGACAAAATAACAATATATCAAGCAAGAAAAGTAATATCCATAAACAAAACATATGCCTTAAAATATATTGCAAATACTTATCTAATAAAATATGTCGATTCACTGCAGACCTTATATGTACAACCGAACTATCTAACACACTTCTTCTAGTATCTCTACTGCCAATCACCCCCAAGATAGGACCATGAATCCATAAGCACAATGGCTCACCTAACACCAACTATGGCACATAACTAGTATTGAACATGAATAAGGCGATGTTATCAAACTCTAGTAGCCTCCAAATAATAGTTTCACAACTACCATCAACCTACATAACCTAAGGTAGTACATCCCCTTCTTAGCATCTACAATCCATTGAGTTGTGCCACTACCTTTCCATGGGATTCCAACTCGGCTAACTAGGGATGTCTCAAATTCATATGGCTTCTAGGAGATATTGCTACACATAAGGGTATCCAAGAACCCTCCATGTTGACAGAGGGACATTTGCCCCTACACTTCTCCCTAGAATGAGCACCATAGTCATCCCTTAGTAGTCTTTGATGGAAAGAAAGGATGAATACCCATTACCATCCATTTACCTTTTATTTATAGCTTAGTATAAATATTATTATTCTAAAATATATTATAATATTATGATATATATTAATATCAACCCATAAAGTTTCTCTTAGGAATATTATATCAGTAAAAGCTAACTTGACCCAGGAACCTTGCCTTGGTTTCGCCCCCTTACTATTCCTCTAATGAATTCCTAGTGCCCCATGTTAGTTGGTGTAGCTTGGCATGTGTTTTTCTCTCAAATTGTGTCTTTGTAGTTAGAGAACACATTTTAGCTAATACCCAAAATTGGTTTCATGAGAATATGCATTTATTAGATTTAATTAATCAATTAATTAAGTTTTCCTAAGTCTAAGTTAGTGTTACACAGTAATTTGTCACCATTGGTCACCGTCCCTATTACCCCTGTTTTCGGACATTGGAGGATACATTCCGGTACCTGTGAGCAATGACATAGCCTAAAAACACTTGCATTATGTTCCCCTGAGTATGTACTTCATGTTCCCTGAAGACACCTTCTGCAAATTATCCCTAAAAAGTGCCCTTTTTCCATTGGCGCAGGTACACAGTGTCTTATCCGCGCCAATCACTGAGATACTCAAAAAGGGGCGCGCCCATTGGCGCTCTATCCTAGAACAACACTCGCGCCAACCAAATTTGGTAATGATTTTTGGCAAACGCGAACCCATATGTTTTTTCCTTCAGATCATGAAGTCTTTTGAGGGAAAAATCCATCTGATAGAGGTCGAGAGTCATCATCTATCCTTGACACCTATCCTCAGTAGCTTTTCAGAGATAATGTCAATCCACAATGGGCGTCCTGG
>APFE031208679.1:0-30516 GCA_000404065.3 Pinus taeda
TTTTATACAGAAGCATCCAGAACTACTCAAGCATTGAGGACAACACTTTTTTGAAGGAGAGGGGCATGTTGGGTCCTATAATACTAGCGATTACCCCATTACTATTGTAGTTGTACCGCTTATTAATATTGTTGTGCCCCTATTGCCCCCATATTGTTATTACTGTGCCCCATAGAATCCCTCTATTGTTATTTTTGTGGCTTTATATTATTATTGTTAGGTTGGCTCGGTTATATTGTGACTCCTTAGACTCATATATATAGAAAGGAGGTTTTGTTATTTGTATCATCCAAGAATTGTTCATTTATGTAATGTAAAGGAGGTTTCCCCCTCGAAGAGGCTGAATTCTAAGGCGTTGATCTATCTTTTCTATCTTTCTTGAAGCTGGTTTCATAACACAAAATATCTAATAAATCACTGTAATCAATCGTCGAATAAACTAATCACACATTTAATCAAACTATTAATCATTTCAGTTAATTTATATCCCTTCATTAAGGTTGGCGAGTGTAACGAGGGGCTGGACCCATCAAGTGGTATCAGAGCAGGAAATTAGAAGTGCCAGAATAGACATGGAAGTTGGAAGACGAGGACATGGGAGAGGTGTGCGCAAAGTAGCAGATGAAGGACTAAGAGAAGAAATAAGGATCCTTACTGCTCGTTTGGAGGCAGTTGAAGCAATAAGGAGAAGGGATCCAGAGATAGGAGATGATAGTGAGGAAGAAGCCATAGTTACAACAGATGGATCAGATGAGGAAGGGCCAGAGATGAGGTTGTTGAGGTCAATCCTGTTGGCCAGCAGCAAGCCCAAACCAGAGATTCCAAATTACGGTGGCAGCCTATCCACAGAAGTTCTATTGGACTGGATTAGCGAATTGGACAAGTATTTTGAATGTGAAGAGGTCAGTGAAGACCGGAGGGTCAAGTTCGCTGCAGCAAATCTGAAAGGACACACAGCCCTATGATGGGGCAGTGTCCAAGCAGAGAGGAGAAGGATGAACAAGTTACCAATAAAGAAGTGGACAAGGATGGTGGCCAAGCTGAAAGGCATATTTCTACCTAAGGATTACCAGGTTGCACTGCATCGACAAGTGTAGAATTTGAGGCAAAAAGGGATGACAGTGAGGGAGTATACGGAAGAATTCTACCGGGTTAACTTAAGGGTTGGTTATACCGAGGACACCCTGGAAAAGACAGCAAGATACATAAATGGTTTGAGACTGGACTTGTTGGATGAAATCAATATTATTTCCCCGAGAAATATAGAAGAAGCCTATCAGAGTGCTATGAAGGCTGAGGAAAATATTACTAGAAAACAAAATGCTAGGAGAGGACGGGGAACTAGCAGAGGACGAACTGCCAGTAATAGTGAAGAAGGCAGCAGCTCCAAGGCTTCAAGAACAGCAGAAAAAGGAGATAGCACTAGAGGTGGCAGGCCATATCAACAAGGAAGAGGGAATGGCCGAGGTAGAGGAGCTAATTATTAGTGCTACAGGTGCCACAAGTGGGGGCACAGATCTTTTGAATGCCCTAAAGTGGAACAAGTTGGCCAGAGAGGAACATTTGTTGCACAGCATGAGGAAGCAGAGGCACCACCCCAAGAAACAGAAGATGTGCTGGAAACAAGGGAAGCCTTAGTTTTGAACAAAGTATTGCTGAAAACAACCAAAGAAATAGCTGAACGGACCCAAAGGAAAGCATTATTCCGAACAGTTTCCAAATCGCATGGGAAATGTGCAAGTTGATCATCAACAGTGGGAGTACAGATAATTTGGTTGCCACCGAGATGGTAGAGAAGTTGGGTTTGAAGCGGCTGAAGCACCCCACCCCTTACAAGGTTTCATGGCTGCAAATGGGCCACCAGCTGTTGGTTGACGAACAGTGTGAAGTTGAGTTCCACATTGGCAGGTACAAAGACAAAGTTATTTGTGATATTATACCAATGGATGTGTGTCACATACTGCTAGGAAGACCATGGCAGTGTGATCGAAAGGTAGTACATGACGAGAAGACGAAATGCTACAAGTTTGTTAAAGATGGGATCAAGCACACACTTGTGCCCATCAAGGAGGAGGAGACAGTAGAAACAAACGGGACAAAAGCATTACTAATGGGTGGAAAACAGTTTTTGAAATAGATCGAAGAAAGTGAAGTGGACTATGTTGTTGTGAGGAGGGAAAAGATAGTGCTGTTACCCACAGAACTGTCTAATTTGCCTACAGAAATTCAAAAGATGCTGCAGGAGTTCAGTGATATTGTAGTTGACGATTTGCCAGACAAGTTGCCTCCCAAAAGAAGCATCAGTTATCATATTGACTTTATACCTGGAGCAAGTCTACCAAATAAGGAAGCATATCAGATGAGCCCCAAAGATAATGAGGAGATCAGAAAATAGGTGTAGGAGTTGCTAGATAAAGGGTTGATAAGGGAGAGTTTGAGCCCTTGTGCAGTACCAACCGTTCTCGCTCCCAAGAAAGGAGGAGAATGGCGAATGTGCACGGATTCAAGGGCCATTAATAAAACTACGATTAGGTACATATTTCCACTACCACAGATGGACGATATGATGAACTGCCTAAGTGGGGCAGCATACTTCACGAAGATTGATCTAAAGAGTGGCTGTCATCAAATCTGGAACAGGGAAGGAGATGAATGGAAGACAGCCTTCAAGACCAATGAAGGGTTGTACGAGTGGCTAGTCATGCCATTGGGTTTGAGTAACGCCCCTAGTACTTTTATGTGGTTGATGAATGAAATGCTGAAAGAGTTCATCAGAAAGTTTGTGATAGTGTATCTTGATGACATATTAATTTTCAGCAAGACTAAGGAGGAACACTTTTGACATGTTAGAAGTGTGCTGGAGAAATTGCAGTAGAATAAGCTGCTGATAAATTTGAAAAAATGTACTTTCCTACAAAGAGAACTGGTTTATCTGGGTTTTGTAATTGCAGAAAACAAGTTGAAGATGGATGCATAAAAGATTGCAGCAATCATTAACTAGCCATCCTCGAAATGCCTGTTTAAGATACGTAGTTTTCATGGGATGGCAAGTTTTTATCGCAAATTTATAAGAAATTTCAGTGAAATCTGCATGCCTATGTTGGACACTATAAAAAAGGCAAGTCAGCCTTTTCATTGGACCGAGGCAGCAGAGAAAAGCTTTTAGCTCCTAAAGAAGAAAATTACAGAAAGGCCAATTTTAAGGTTGCCTGATTTTAATAAGCTTTTCCAAGTTCGTTGTGATGCAAGCGATATAGCTATTGGTGTTGTACTCAGCCAAGAAGACAAACCTGTTGCATTTTTCAGCGAGAAGTTGAACAAAAGTAGGCAGATGTATTCATCCTATGACAAGGAATTCTATGCTATCATCCAAGCACTGAAGCACTGGAGACACAATCTACTGGGAAGTGAATTTGTGTTATTTTCCAATTATTCTGCACTGCAATATGTGATGCAGTAGCATAAACTGAATCACAAGCATGCCAATTGGGTCAAATATTTGCAGAGTTTCACCTTTGTGTTGAAACACATCAGCAGGCAGGCCAACAAGGTGGCAAATGCATTGAGAAGATCCTTGCTCTTACAGGAAAGTACGATACAAGTGTTGGACTTAAAGCATTTGAAAGACTTGTATCAGACTGATGCGGATTTCAAAGAGGTTTATGAAGCCTGTCAAAATCCCTTGCTGAGGAACAATAGTCCATGGTTGGACTACAATTTGTAGGAGAAGCTATTGTTTAAAGGTGGACGATTATGTATTCTTGATTGCTCGATGAGGAAAAATATTATTCAGGAGAAGCACAGTGGAGTTCTAGCCGGACATTTCAGTATAAACAAAACTTTAGATCAGCTCGGACACTTCTATTATTGGCCAAGAATGTGAAGGGATGTGCAGCGATATGTGAGTAGGTGTAAAGTCTACCAATTGGTGAAAGGACATAGTAAAAACACCGGACTTTACACACCACTACCTGTTCCAATTAGACCATGGGACTCAGTCAGCATTGACTTTGTCTTGGGACTACCTAGAACGCAGCGAGGTTACGACTCAGTGATGGTGGTGGTAGACAGGTTTTTGAAAATGGCACATTTCATCCCTTGCTAAAAAACTAGTGATGCCACTCATGTAGCTCACCTGTTTTTCACTAAGATTGTTAGATTACGTGGCCTACCCATATCTATTATTTCTGACAGGGACGTAAAATTCACAGGACACTTTTGGCGCACCTTGTGGAAGAAGTTGGATACACAATTGAACTTCAACTCCGCATATCATCCGTAGACTGATGGGAAAACAGAAGTGGTGAACAGGAGTTTGGGGAACCTGCTACGGAGCCTGATTAGGGAAAATTCACGATTATGGGATCGTGCGCTCACTCAAGCAAAATTCGCTTATAACGATTCACCAAACCGCAGCACTGGACACAGTCCATTTCAAATCTTGTATGGCATGCATCCTCTCAAAGTACATGAGTTGCAGGATCTGGGAAAATTGGAGAAGAGAAGTGTTGATGGGGAATATTTCGCTAAAGCGAAGAATGATCTACATGAGAAAGTGAAGTCAAAGTTGCAAGATAGCATTCAGAAATACAAACAACAGGTAGCTTTAAAGCGATGAGAAGTGAAATTCAATGTAGGGGATGAAGTCCTTGCACACTTACGCAAAGAACGGTTTCCTAAGGGCGCATATAACAAGCTGAAATTTAAGAAGATTGGTCCCTATAAAATTCTGTGTAAATTCTTAGCTAACGCTTATGAAATAAAGCTGCCACTAGATATAGGCATATCACCTATTTTCAATGTGGCAGACCTGTTCCCATACACTGCCAACCCTGAAGATGACAGTGTGGTACGGCCAGAACGGGACACCCAGGTTGAAGGCGGTTCTTGGATGAGGCAAATGCCTTTAGCTCAACCCCATGAAATTGAGAAGATTCTCGACACACAGGTGGCTAAGCGAACTCGCAAGAAGGAGTATCTATGGTACCTTGTCAAGCAGAAGAATCTTCCTATCGAGGACAGTTCGTGGCTCGACGCAACATAGATACAGAAGGCAGGTTATTCTATGGAGGAGCTCATGGAATGGAGCCATGATTTTTTTTATTTACCCCGGGAGCCTGATGCAGGAGCATCTAGCTTATGGATCATCATGACAGAAGGTCGTTTGGTCTCTGAGAGGAGTGAGGAGGAAATTGCAAGTGAATATTGTAGTCGTTTCTTTTATTATTATTTTAATTTCGTAGAGAAACAGTATTTAGGAAGGTAGAAGTTGAATTAGACAAACTGTTATAGTTAATTATTTTTGTTCTTCATGTTAACTTATACAGATCATAGCGTATGGAAAGAAATAGTTTTAGAACTGAAAATAAACTATAAAAATGTAACTAACAACAGTTAAGAGAAATTGTTTCCATGAAATTAATGAAAAGGAGACAAAATACATTGTAAGAGGTTTGACTTTTAGAGAAAGAGAAAGAAGAATAGAAAATCTCTGAGCACTCAGAAATTGCATTTTTTAATATCCTACAACTGTCCATCTACAGATTATTACGTTGATTTGTTTGTTACAGTAAAATCTAATTCGCTTGTATCTATTCCACAAAGCATACATATTGTTCCATTTGCATCAATTAAATAGGCCGACAAGTCAGCAAGGCCTTGCAAAGTAAAGACACGGAAGAAAGTATAGTTACGAGGCCGAATAGTCCCATAACCATTAAATCAAAGAGCGAAAGAAGTTCCTGGAAGCATACAAATTCCGGACAACAAGGATAGAGACCAATAATACAGGTATTCCCTGAAGAAGAAACCCTTTCTTTTTATTCACAAAAGTAATCGTAAATCTCTTTTCAAAATACATTACAGTCTTTACAAGAAAAATGTTGTACAAGTCAAATAAGAAGTGTAATAGAGGATGAGTTAGAAACCCGAACTAAAAATGAACATATAGCGGCAACCCAGAATTGTAACATGCAAGTTTAAAGGACTCGACTACATTATACAGGGCAGACAACAGTCTCCACGCACAACAAAATAGCCTAACCTAAGCCAGCGATAGGGATAAACAAGTAAACAAGATTGACAAGGAGCGACCCTACCCGGGCCTAGCCAGCACACCACATAGCTGAAGCCAAGACCTCCAGGATGAACCCACCTACAACGAAATCACCAACAACAAAAGTATGAGCATTACGTGACAGGGATAGAGGAAACAAGGAACAAAAAAAATACAGAGATATATGGTTCGGACTTACTAGTGCGGAGACAAAGCACCTAAGTTGTAGTCACCGAGGGTCCCTCTGCTCACAAAGGAGCAAGCGAGTCAGAAAAATGTATAAAAAGGAGAGAACAATGATGGCATAGAATGGGACCTTACCTTTGTTGTTGAAGAAGAAACCGAAGCCGAAGACCCTAAGACCACAACCTGTTAATTAAACAGAGCAATATGACTAGTGGGCTCTGAAAACGGTTGAATCAAAGAAACCAAGAAAGGAACAGTCGCACAGTCCAGCAATACAACCAACCGTAACCACACACACTCAGAGAAGCACACAATCTTTTCAAATAAGTGAATTTCCTGAACACAACAGAGTATGTTAAGCACCGAGGTGGGAGAACAACTGGAAAATAAATATCGAGCAAGTATATCTTACCAGACAGTGAAGCCAAACAGGTTTCTAGGTCAAGACCGAACCAGAGCACAAGAAGCAGCATAAACTTACAGTGAAATCGCACCAAAAGGATTACACAGTGAAACCCTCGACCTGCAACCGAATGACAAGCAAATGACCAAGAGAATAGGGTTTGCGGGTCACTTACCAAAGTGGGAGTGAGATTATTGAGGAATGGACACATGTCCAAGAACTAACGAAGTTGGTACGAGTCATAAATACCAGGAGCCAAAATATCTAATAAATCATTGTAATCAACCGCCGAATAAACTAATCACACATTTAATCAAACTATTAATCATTTCAGTTAATTTATATCCCTTCATTAAGGTTGGCGAGTGTAATGAGGGGCTGGACCCATCAACGATGCACCTACAATAATTCAATATTTACATCAACATCTTATTGATTTACTTTCCAATAAGTTAGTTGAGAAGCTAATTCATTTTGTTTCTTCTCTTAGGGGTGTAGGGGCCTATTAGACAAAATGTCATACTAAAATCATTGACATGATTACCCAATTGGGTTGTGCACCCTTTTTTTACTTTGGTTGTAACTAAAACCAAATATCCTAACATACATAATGTTATGCCTTCAAATGAAAGTTCTTATCCACAAAATCAACATTAAAAAAAACTAAAATTATTTTTCAATGTCCCCATGTTGTTGTCATGTCTATGCATTATCTATTCAATATCTTCCCTAAATTAGCGTTCCAAAAATATCTTGGAACTAAAGGCTTTTGGTATATGTTTGTCTTCATTCTTTTTTCTTTTGCATTTATGATTTTGGCACATCTTGGTGTTGTTATGATTCACTGTTATGTATTTACTACATCTTCTTTTTGTTTAGGTATGACGGGCAACATAGAGGTTCAGCCCACAGCCCACATCCATGGTTTCTTATGGGTGACAGGTACTCCAAACATGGAAACATTGGATTGTTCTAACCTTTCCAATGTGCAAGTTATGAAGAAATTCTTTGATAAATATGTAACATCCTAAAACACAAGTGACATCCATCGATGAAATATAAGTCTTCCTCGAAGCCCAAACGATGGTCCCTACCTTTTGAGCACCACACAAATTTTTCTTGCAATCCTCGTGAAGATTACGAGCATTTTTTGAATCATATTCAAAGAAAAATAAAGTGTAGTGTTAATTCATATTTGTGCAAAAAACATGCCTATTATTTCATGTTGCTACAATTCTCCATTGTAGATTTGTGATGAATCAATATTAATCATGGATGAGAAAGGGAAAAATAAATATGAGCCTACATGTAATGATAACATGCTAAATGTTCACAATGTTGATATTCTCATGATGTGGCAAGAAAATATTGATTGTCATCCAATTGTTTCTCGACATGTAGTCTTGAAATATATTGCAAAATATGCTTCAAAAGCATAAAACAAGTTGGAAATTTATCAAGACATGCTAACAGGAATTGCAAATACAAGTGGATGTGAAGATCGAGCTTTGTGGGCATACAAAAGGTTCCTTACAAAAACACATAATGACCATGACATTGGAGGAAGAAAAACCTATCATATGTTGTTGTAGCTACCTCTTATTGTGTGTAATTGTGCTTTTTCCCCTTGTATGTTGGAAGAAAGGTATTCTAGAAGTTGTTAAGGATGCTCATTAATTTTCTTGCCAAAATAGTTTTGTTCAAATATATCAAATTCTACCTATTTTTGTAAGATATTTTTCTATGATAGAAGCAACAATATCTTGGGCATTCAATGCCCATTATAAGAGACACCCATGGAAACATAGATATTTCCATGTCAATAATCAAGTTCCTATTTTTATTCTATTCCCAATGAGGGTTTATAAGAGTTTGAGACATTTTTCTAGGTTGACTTTCTTTTGTACAAACCATTTCATAACATTCCATTAGATGTAGGCCTTTTAAGTGAAATAATCATTGAGAATCAGATGGATTTTAGATATCAACCATGGCTTGTTGATCGAGCCCCTTCATCATCTAAAATCCTAATGAAGATGATGACTCCCTTGTACAAGAAGCCAATATTGAAGAATATTTTGAAGAGTGGTAGCTTTTATCTCTAATAATTCCTCCAAATAATCTTAATGTTTTTTACCTTCACTTTCTTGGTCTAAGGGACTTCATTATAGTTATAATTGGGAAAAAACAATGGTTTTAGATGATGTTCCAGAACAAGCTATTCATTTTATAATAAATACCAAATTTGAAGGTGTTGTTATTAATAACTCAATTGGGAATGCATTTGTGTCACCATATTCCTTGTTAGAAAAATAAGGACTTGGATTTGAGCTCATATTATGCCACTTAGTTGATTATGAAAAGTGTGATCCTCTTAAAATGATTATTCAGGGAATATTTGGAACTGGTAAGTATTTTCTTATCCATTGTTTTTCTCATTCTCTTTTTACTTCAACGGCTAATGGTATTAGTCCATTTATATTTCTCACTCCAACAAGTATTATTGATTTTAATATAAATGTAAAAGAAATATGCTCTACTACGAAGTTTTCTATTAAAGATATGCGACCACTCCATGTCTAGGATTTGGAAATATTTCAAGAAAAATGAGGAATATTTGATATATCTTGATTGATAAAATGAGTTTTATAAGTCCAATTTTATTCATACAGATAAGTTCTCACTTATGATAAGAATACCTAGATAACAAGTCTATGTCTTTTAGTGGTATATCCATTATTCTTGTGAGTGACCTCAGTAAATTTCATGCTTCCATAGATAGACCTTTGTATGTAGGTAAGACAATAGTAAAGCAGTGTTGAAAAATTTCAACATTGTTGTCACTTTGGATGTAATTTTCTATCAACAAGGAAATCCAAAACAACCATTTTTTGTAATATTTTAACTAACATGCGAAATGCAAAACCCTTTCTTTATGAATGGGGTCTTCTCATATCATGTGTTGACATGGCATTGCCTCATATGGAAAAGAGTTTATTTTGTTCAACAAATCACTTATTCCCAACAAACAATTTGGTCACTATACATCATAGGAAGATGTTCATACCATTGAATTCTTCAATTGCAGGATGTGCTGCAAGGCACGCTAAATGAATAGAAATTATTGGCATTGATGATGACCGGTTAGAACGTGAAGTCTCATTATGCCCTGGGTAGTGTGTCATATTGCGAAGTAACTTGTGGGTGGAAGTTGGTTTATTGATGGTGCACTTGAATATATTTTAAGATATTTTCTATGTTCTTGGCAAAAAGTCCCCACAACTTCATTGTTCACTACTATCCATTTTGATATGTACATAGGTATTCCATTTGAAATAACTTCTCCAAAAATTACACTTATAACACATGTTATCAAAGGAAATAATAAACAAATGCCTTCAAAGATGGCGTGAGGCCCTACTATACACAAATTATGGGGGTTGACTTTAAAATGAGCTATTATTAATATTGGCAACAAAGGGAGGCAAGGCTTGGCCTTTACAGTTATATTAAAAGTCAAATTTATAATTAATTTATGCATTTCACCACCTTTCTCTTTTGAATATTATGCTATAATATATATATATATATAATATATAATAATAAAATAAAAAAAATAATAACAACAATAAAAACTTCATATCATATCATATAACTCTCTTGCACATATATTTTAATTTTAAATCTTACTTCATATCATTATAACTCTCTTACACATATATTTTAATTTTAAATCTTAATCTCTATTGCTAATTGCATTTTTCAATGAAATGACTATATTTCTTCTCTAATTCTTTATGTGTAGTTCTTATATAAATACAATTTTATGGTTTCACATTAAATTACATTTTTTATTATTAATACGTTACTACATTTAATATATTAATATACTTTGTATTAATATATTAATTGAATAAAATAATCGCACATTATGTGAAATCATGATAACAATTATTTCCTTTCAATTAGTTTGGCTTAGTTTTCATGTGATACGAATACTTTCAATATTTTTAATAATTCTTAATAATATTCTAACACAACAACTATTTTTTTACATATGTAATGTTTGTATTTCTTTAATTAGTAGGTGATTTTATTTTATCTATTTCTTTTTTAATATTTTACAAGAGTGAATTTAAAATGTTATTCTTTACCCCATTTTCATTTGTTCTTTTTGTTCATAATTTGTTTTTTTTCATAATTTGTGAGATGTTTTAGTTTCTTCTAGTTTAGAAATTTTTTTCTCCTTAATTCATCTATTTTTTATTCCTTTCCCATTATAAACATTATTGTTTTTCCAATCTTATTTATTTTTTTGTTTGATGTAACTATGTAAGAGGAGTATGTTACAAACATTCAAAATCTAAAATCGAGTGACTACTAGAAGTGGATGTCTATGCCACTACCTTTTTTTTTTAATGAAATACATTAAATTTTATATAATACGAAGAGATTTGTGCAGCAATTACATTATATTTTTGAAAGGAATCTTTGAAGGAAACTTAAGAAAGACTGACTTCACAAATAACATAGTCATCCAATAATAATTGATGTTGACTAGTGTTGTGTTTGTCACTAGTTTAGCTGCATTTTAGAAAGGATATGTTATCTTTTACCATATTATAGATTCTTATCACTTATGCCAATTGAATATTAAATTTCATTTATTTACACTTGTGTCATTTGGCAATCTACTATTTGAATATTTATCATTCATATCTTTTGGATAATAAAATTAATGAATTTATTATTTATATAATTTCAAAATTACATTTTATGGATTTTAATGTTTAAACATGTACTTGATGACAATGTGATACTAATTTCAATACAATCATTTTTTTCTTTGTTATTAAGATGAAAAAAAGTCACATTATGGAAAACAATAAAAATAGATGTGTTAAAAGATGCATGCAAATTTAATAATCAATCTTTCTTCTTTTGGGTTGACTGTTGGAGTGGGGTACAAGTTGAATTATGAGAATTAGTAATTTAACAAAATCTCGAATATATAATTCCCAAGTTTTATATACTACTATAACTACATATTAAAATTAATTAAAAAATTTAAACCAAAATAAGTATCATTCAAACTTCAAATTGCTCTAGTCTAAAGTCTAATTCTTTTAAACCAAAATAAGCACTATTCAAACTTCAAATTGCCCTTGTCTAAAGTCTAACTCTTTTATGTTGACTTTTTTTTGGGCATATTATCTTATCATTTTTGCCCAAAATATCGTACGGATTTGTTGGAATCACAAACTTGACTTGTAAAATTTACATAATCAAAATGCGCTAAAAAGTTTTTAGGGCATTGAATTCATTTATGCATTCAAAAGCACATTTTAAACAACAATAAAAAACCATGAACTCGGCAAAAATGATATTACTAGATTCCCATGAAAAATGTAATTCAATGTGGAACCACAAAATAAAAATTCATGAAAATATCAAGGAAAAACTTAAGAGAGAAAAAAGAAAATATAAAAGTTGAGTAAATATTTTATATTTTTAAATAAACAATTACATGTGCATTAGCGAATATGAATAACATATAAATGAGTAAATATTAAGTAAATAGTAACTAAATAAAGTATATTATTTCACACAAATGACATGAAACACAAAAACTATAAAAAGAGAGTTTGAGCTATAAAAAAACATTTATGTAGTTATAATGTTGAATGGACATCACAATGTTAAAATAACTTTTCATTAACGTTTTTTTAAGTGTGGATCCAACATCATAATGTTAAAGTAACTTTTCGTTGATGTTAAGTGTGATTCAACATCATAATGTTAAAGTAACATTTGATTGATGTTGTGTGGTTAAGTAGGGATTTTTCTAAAATCAATACTTTGTTATTAGTCTTTACCATCTAGCAATGGCATGGGACTATAGTAATCGATTGACGATGTTAAACGATTAAATGACCTGTTTGTTGGTGATGTTAAACAATTAAATCACTTGTTTGTTATTAATCAGGATAGCTTATAAACCAAAGTTTTCCGGTGCATATCATTTCACCATCTTATTTGGCCTCTTCCTGAGGCAGAGAAGCCAAAAACATATGATGGGGATGAGATTTTGGGGTGAACCAAAATCCCATTTCCCCAATGAAATCGTTCTTGAGGCCTATGGGTTATGGGCCCACGAAACCTCAAGAACGCTTCTCACCTTTTTCATGCAAGCTGGGCCTCACTTGCTTCGTGGTCCAATGAATCATTAATCTTTCCAAAACCTGTGAAGGCAACACACCCTCCATTGCACAATTCAGGTAGTAATGCATGACGGTGCTCTCCTCGTTCTTGGTCCACACACGCACCGTCTTCTTTAACAAGGATTTCTCTTGTGAGTGCTTTGCAGAATGAGTCACCCTGGGGATGAGGGCAAGGGATTCTAGCTGTTGCATCCGCAGTCTCTTTCTTGATGGCTTCGAATCTGAGACTTCTTGAGCGACATTATTTCCCTTGAACGCCGACTTCTTCTTCAGCGCGGGCTGCTCTTCGAAAAACATATCATTTTTGGTAGCAACTTCCTTTAACAACATCTTCTTTCACAGTTTTCACATTTGTCTCTCCTTCTGGCTCGCTAGCTTCTTCTAGATCTCTTTCAGTTTCAGTTCCATTGCCCTTAAATGGTTGTGATTCTGACACAGCTACATCCTGTAACTCCGTGGGTACTTCAACCTTCGCCTTAGAAGACGATTCTGGAACTATAAACTCTACGTCCACCTCAGCCATCTCCGTTAGTGTTCGAAGCTTCTAGCTTCTAGAATCAAGCTCTTCAGGAACACAAATATCAAGGAAAACAATTCAAACAAAAAAAAACAGACATAAATTCACAAAGCTGCATTTACATTATTTACAAACTCGATTACAATTTAAGGCATCTCAACCTTAATCACGAATTCTCCAGCAACTACATTGTATCCTCTTATCGACCCTCTCTCACATGCACAGATTTTTCTCCCCCTTCATGCTAGAATGAATTCTTAATATCTTGTTATATATACATGGCAGTTTTAACTAAATTTTTAACTGAACTTTGTTCACTAACTAAATTATGTTCACGGTTGGCTTGGTTGTCCACGTGTCTTCTTCCTTTAGTTTTTTTTCATTAAGGTACTGAGATGCTCTTACATCAACATATATTATGTGTACTTATTAGTCCCTATTTCATTATGTTTTCAAAAGTGTCCAACTAATGATGGCATTAGTTTAACATATTAAATGCTATCAAGCACTGAAATGTTATGTTATTATAGTAGAGTTGAGCTAAATTCATTAAATGCGGTTGAGGTTGCCTTGAGGTTGCCAAGTGCTAAATGCATGTTGTTGCAATGTCGAAAACTAGATGATCAAACGTTCTACGATGTATGCATGTTGTTGTTGTGTCTGGTTTATGCATGTTGTTGCGGTGTCTAAAACCGGTGAATGCAGCACATGTTGTTGTGGTGTCTAAAACGAGAGGATCATAAGCCGTGTTTCCCCTGCACAACCAATGCTTCACCTTCCTAGACAGCGTAGCCTTTCCTAGCCACCATACCCTACAAGGGACTTTTGCTCAGGAAAGAGCACTGGAACAGATCCAACTGGAAACGGTTGGGGCTCTTAGCCTTTTTTTCCTCTCAGAATAAGAGATCATAAGGCGTCAAGGTAAGCTTATTTCTGAAAACAAAAACTTAGTTTACTGCTGAAAACAAAAACTCTAGTTCAGTTCCATATAAATGTATCTTATGTAAATACTCACAGGCTTCATTCAACCAAGCTTACTTTTGAAAACAAAAACTTAGCTTACTGCTGAAAACAAAAACTCTAGTTTCGTTCCATATAAATGTATGCTATATAAATACTCATTCAACCATTCAACCAGCCCTGGCTATGTTTGTGCAAATCTTTAAATCAGCACACATATAAATGTATGCTATGTAAATACTTCTATGTCTGGTTTTTCCTTCCTTTTTTTTTTCAAAACCTACAGAAAAAATGGCATGGACTCAATTTCTAACCTTTTGTATGTTGATGAATTTTATTAGTTCATCACGAATTTGAGATCAAAAGAAGAAAACAACATAGTAGAGCCATACCTTTCCAGAGGAGCCCAAGCGAAGATAAGACATGATCTTAGCAATACGCTCAAGCACGAATGCATCCACTCCAACTGTGACAGATTCCTGTATCAGAAGTCAAATTTAAATTGTTTGCTAAAATAATTGTACAGCAAAAAAGTGAAATCCAAAATTAAATGTAAAAAATAGAACTAATCAACCTGTGGAGGTGGGTAATTAGCTTTACTTATATGCAGTCAGAATGTCTTGATAAAACTCCTCCTATAGGTAGCACGATACGTTAATGCATTTATAGTTAATTTGATTCTTTGAAAAATGAAAATTCAATCAGTCACAAGCAATGCCAATATCATGCCTCATACATATATGACAAAGATGCAATAAATAAAATATTTCCTGATGAGGTTACACTATGCTTTAACTTGCAAAAGTATCACATAATGGGAGAAATCAATAATGGCACTAGGTACAACAGGAATACCTAGTACAGTGTAGGAAAATAAAACTAATCACATAATGTTTGTGTAAAGAATCCATAGAGTATAGAATCAAAAGATAAATATATAATAATATGGTATTGCAACATAAACATCATAAATAGAGAGAAGGTGGATACTGGATATTTGAAATCTCTCTTTAATGGGTAGCTTTATATTATTAAGTATTTAAGCAATGATAAATCTTCAAGCCTGGTTCCAGATTGATGAAGTGAAATGCAATATGGCTGGTGTGATAAGGCTAGTCTGATAAGCAAGGGTCCATAAGCGAGTATGCCTCGACCCATGAGCTGGACTGAATCGTTCCCCTTGCGATTATCCCACTTCAACTTGACAGAAGGACCTACCCATGAGGGTTAGAAGGAACGATTGACACAGTTTGCCCCTGATCGCTATCGCTTGCCCCATGACATCAAGGGCCAGATTTGAGCAAGGCAGTTAGTAGAGGATACCGCAACAACACTCTGAGTCTTTACTACCATACCATCCATCCAGCAATCGCATCAATGTCATCTTTATTTTCTTTTGTTATTGGTAGCGTCACTAACTTCCCCAACTATTATAGCTACCCATGCTTCATTGTTGTTCCCTCTTGGTCCATGTAGTGAGCATGGGAAGCAAATAGGATCGATCATCTCAGCTCTAGCTCAAAAAATTAAAAAGTGCCTTATTCTGTAGAAACTGAGTGCCAAACATGAACCCATTGTCGGAATTGTCTGGATTTAGCAACGAGTCCACAGGAATCGAACCAATAGGAGCTGGGAGATTTTGAGGCTTTTTCCTTCACCCTAACAGTTCGCCTGAAGCCAACATGGTGTTTTCATCCTTGATTTTGCATTAAGAAAATTGTATGAGCACACGCTGAAAGTATATTTTCGAATGTGAAGCGTAACAGAAGGAGAAGCCACGTGTGGTGACCATGCAATGTAAGCGTTATTGTGTGTTTCTTATTTTTGTCCATCGCAACGAACAAACACGTGTCATGTTCTTGAAATTTAATAAACTGTGTTAGCGTTAAGAAGTTGTGTTATACTATGTTAGCGTTAAGAAACTATGTTAACATATTTCATGCACAGTTCATAATTTAAGAAGGTTGGCAGACCCACGATATCCGTCAAGCTCCCTCTACGTTCACTTCTCCTACTAGGCGACTAAGAGAAAGTCGCTGGTTTCAATTGGTTGAGGGACGTCGTAGTTCATCGGCTCAGAAACACAATTGGAAATTAGGACAAATTGTATTTCAAAGGTGGACTTATATTCTTTAAGCCGAGTCGGCGGTGAAACTTCCCCTTTCCCCTTCCAGTTCCATGTGACCCCGGCCTGACTAACAACGATGTTATTGGATCTTTGAGCCATAACCGAAGGAAGGCATCGGTAGAACCGGGGGATCAAGCGGACCCAGCATCTTAGTTCAGTGGTACGAATGCCTTGTATTTCTTCCCCTCAAAGACAGAGTCTACATAAAGAATTGATAGGCTAACACAGGTTCAAAGTAGCAAGCATATCTAAGTTTCGTGTGAAGAAACTCTTTCAAGAGTTGTGTTTCAAGTTATTATAGTAATAAGGTACTTTCACTTGTTTCGGGAAAGGGCGGGAAGGCTCTTCTCCTGCTCCACTAACTACCTATCTCTAAGATCACCCACTCCTCCTGACTGTTGCCACAATTGTAACAAGATTTGTCGGGCAAGGACTTGTTGCCCAACAACCCATCTTGTTTTTCAATCATTCGTTATAGAAATATTTTTTCATACAACCTTGTTGTGTCTTCAAAGTCCTTGAGAAAAAAAATACCCAACAATATTAATAGGAGGTTAACAAATGGATTATTCTAAAATAAACGAATTAATACAATACCATGCATTTCAAATTTCATAATGAATCCAAATGGTGACAATAATTCTTATTTATTTCATTGTGTAATTTAATATCATTATTATATTTAAATAAAATTATGATGGCTGTGAATTAAAATTTATATTACTTTTTGCAATGTTACTAATTTAATATCATTATTATATTTAAATAAAATTATGATGGCTGTGAATTAAAATTTATATTACTTTTTGCAATGTTACTAAAAAAAATTAAAGCCCTGATATATACAAATACACATGACATTGATATTCATTGTATGTATATGTATTGGCAAGCATTTTATAAATTTTGTGTAATTGTTATTTATAAATGCCAAAATAAACTAGCTAATACAACACCATGCATTTCAAATTTCATAATGAATCCAAATGGTGACAATAATTCTTATTTATTTCATTGTGTAATTTAATATCATTATTATATTTAAATATATTTATGATGGTTGTGAATTAAATTTTTTTATAAATTTTGCAATGTTACTAAAAAATTTAGAAGACTCGTATATACAAATACATATGACATTTATATTCATGGTAGGTGTATGTATTGGCCAGCATTTTATACATTTTGTGTAATTGTTATTTATAAATACCAAAATAAATAAATTAATACAACGCTATGCATTTCAAATTTGATAACGAATTTAATTTTTATTTATTTCATTGTGTAATTTAATATCATTATTATATTTAAATATATTAATGATTGCTGTGAATTAAAATTTATATTACTTTTTGCAATGTTACTCAAAAAATTTAGACTGGTATATACAATGACATTGATATTCATGGTATGTGTATGTATGGACAAGCATTATATAAATTTTGTGTAATTGTTATTTATAAATGCCATGGTAACATTTTCAAATAATATATTATTTTAGGATATTATATAAAAACGCACAGTGTTTGTATTTTTCTTTTAATATATATCGCACAACGTTTTTGAAACCTGAGATGTTCCAGAGGATAGTAGTATGTTTCACCACTTTGACGGGCAGAAACAAGGCTGATATGAACCTACTTATTGTGTATATTTGTGAGTTTATGACCTTTGATTATATTTTTGTAATTCTTATGATTTAAACTGCTGTTTTTGCTTTTCAAGCTGTTTCTTTCAATCCACCATTCCAGAGGATGCTTAGTTGTATGGAGATCATGCAAACGAGTTTACTATCAAGATTTATAAGTTAGGTAAAGTACAGTTGGCCACTAACTTTCCTATTATTATTTTATAATGGTTTGTAAGATATTTTTTTATTATTGAATATAAGGACATAACAATGAAACCCAGAATTCTAGAGTTGAATTATTTGTATCCTAATTTTAATGTTGAAGAATTACATTCATGTGATTGCTTTTATAAATTTATTCATTTTATTGCTTTTAACCAAGGTTTTGGCATTACAATTTCGGTTAATGAAACTTTAATCAAATTTTTCACTTACACCTCTTATCAGAAACTTCACTTGTTTTGAGGCACATTACAATGGGACATCTTTATTTTATCCGAAGTTTATTTTTTAATAAAAATACAAAGTTATGAATTCACGAAATATCCAAAGTTTTTGGTTGTTCAATTTTTTTTGGCTAGCTGCTCCTATTCGGAGAGTGAATGCAAGGCATATCCAAAGTTTTTTTCTATTCTTATTTTGGGTGGTTGTTCCTCCATTTTTTATCATATCCAAAGTATAGGTGGTTGTTCCTCATTTTTTAGAATATCCAAAGTATCTGTCACGATGGCACTACTATTTTCCTGATGTCACATGTTTTCACTACCCTGCATGCATGTTCTTGCTACCTTACATGCAACCACAGCCATTTTCCCACAAGCCACATGTTCTCCACATATTGTGAGTCAACCACCTTATTCTCTTATTTATGTCGAGTGAAAAACCATAGCACAGACATCTCATTGAACACAGAAATCCAATTTATGTCGAGTGAATAACCATAGCACAGAAAATAGTTACTCTATGTTCCTTGCTTGACCGCTCCGGGCCACTCAAATGCCCACGGCAAAGCAGGGACTATAGTGATCGCTAAGCATTGAATTCATATTAGTTTTTGTTGACCGCCTTCTTCACCCAAATTTAACCAAGGTTTTGGCATCACAATTTCGCTCAACGAAACTTTAACCAAACTTTTCACTTACACCCCTTATTGGAAACTTCACTGGTCTCAAGGCACATTACAATGTTACATCGTTATTTTATCCCAAGTTTATTTTTTAATAAAAAGACAAAGTTCTGAATTCATAAAATATCCAAAGTTTTTGGCTGTTCAAATTTTTTGGCTAGCTGCTCCTATTCAAAGAGTGAATGCAGGCATATCCAAATTTTTTTGCTATTCTTATTCTGGGTGGTTGTTCCTCCATTTTTTATCATATCCAAAGTATGGGTGGTTGTTCCTCATTTTTTAGGATATCCAAAGTATCAGTCATGCTGGGACTACTATTTTTGTGATGCCACATGTTGTCATATGTTCTCACTACACTGCATGTTCTGCATGCATGTTCTCACTGCCCTGCATGCAACCACAGCCATTTTCCCTCAAGCCACATGTTATCCACATATTGTGAGTCAACCACCTTATTCTC
The DNA here is from genome assembly GCA_000404065.3 of Pinus taeda. Classification (NCBI taxonomy): domain Eukaryota; kingdom Viridiplantae; phylum Streptophyta; class Pinopsida; order Pinales; family Pinaceae; genus Pinus; species Pinus taeda. The sequence goes on from APFE031208679.1 coordinate 19,687, forward strand.
TTATTTATGTCGAGTGAAAAACCATAGCACAGAAATCTCATTGAACACGGAAATCTAATTTATGCCGAGTGAATAACCATAGCACAGAAAATAGTTACTCTGTATTCCTTGCTTGACCACCCCCGGCCACTCAAATTCATGTTTCACTAATGAATGGATTAAGGGTGGAGACACTGATACATGCCAGTTAAAAAAGCTCAACAGAGAAACTCACCAAGGAGACGAGTAATGTATTTCTGCCATCATAATAGGATATTAATCACCCGAGGTGGCCGGAATATTAGTCACCCAAGGTGGCCGAAATGGTTGGGTTTGTTGTGGTTGAAGTGGAGACTTCTTTCTTCTAATTCCCATGGATAGACAAAGTGAACTTGTAAACACATATTCGGGAGAATACATATTTTGAGAATAATTGGTAAGTCAATTCTATTGTTTTTGAAGCTCACAAATTCTAAACACTTGCTGACATAACAAATGTCCAGCAAAACGAAAAAATATACAGCCAAATTCTTGCATGTAATGTAATCCTTTTTTAATTCTTGCATGTAATGTAATCTTTTTTAGATTCGTTTATTTTCTTTATGTAATTTTAATATTTATTTACCTTGTCTACATGTAAGTAATATTTTCTTAATTCTTACATGTAATTTAATCTTTTTTTAGATTCATTTACTTTATCTATGTAATTTTTTTATAATCATTTACTTTTTAGATTTATTTACTTTATCTATGTAATCTTTTTTATAATAATTTACTTTTAAGATTCATTTACTTTATCTATGTAATCTTTTTTATATTCATTTACTTTTTATCTATTTTAGACAACCAACTAGCCTCATACCCACACAATTAATTAATTAGAGGATGCAACTAGCCGCATAACCACACAATTAATTAATTGGAGGATGCAAGTTGCAGGAGGTCATCCTCACTCCTTGCTCTACTAGCTTTGGTAGGCATAAAGCATCAAAGTGAAACTTGCGACTCACAGTCCATAGTATGGCATAATATTTGAGGCAAGAAATGAAAAACAAAAGCGAATGTATAATTACATATATAAAACCAAATTACCAACTATAGACCCAAGCAGACTCCATTGTATATGACCAGATGTTTTGTTCTAAAGTGGGAGCCGCTAGTTTGGGAGGGGAAGACAACCACGTTTGGGGTTTACTTGGACACTCATTTACAAGGTTTAATTCGCAAGTTGAATTATTGAATCCTTGATCTTTTCAAATCATTTGATCCATGGTAGCATATGCCACACAATGGAATAAATGGTTGTGTCTTCCATGTATTTCCTTGAGTCGAACCCTGGATGCCACTTCTTCAAGCAGAAGCAAGTAGGTTCCCTTTCTGGTCACTGCACTCTTGTTTAATTTCTTCTGTATAATGCCAAAGGATTAACAAATTCATCGAATGCAAGGGCAAACGTGTAGCTTCACTCGACAGGGCCAGTTATATAACATTGACAGAGGAAGAAAAATAAATAAGGGTACATAGCTTGCATGAAAGTCTAAGTAGCTTACTAGATTTTTTTTATTAATTAAAATTTTATTTCATATTTCAATATAAAATAAATATTGACATTATATATATAGAAAAGAACTTATTAAAAGAAATAAACACTAACTTTTCTTAAGTACTAGTTGTACAAGGAAGGATGCCAAGGACAAAGGTGTAGCTTCACTGCCCAACTATATAACATTGACAGAAGAAGAAAAATAAGAGTACCTAGCTTGCATGCAAGTTGGGTAGGTTACTAGATTTTTTCTTTTAATTAAAATTTTATTTCATATTTCAATATAAAATAAATATTGATATAGGAAAAAAACTTATTAAAACAAATAAACACTAACCTTACTTAATTACTAGTTGTACAAGGAATGATGCCAAAGCCTTCAAGAATTCCACGCTGCAATTACGTTTAGAAAAATATCACTGTGACATTGGCAAAAGCCCCCAAGAATTCTTTTTTTTTCTAACACCCCATTTTGACTAAATTTCATAATCAACAATGCAAAACTAATGAATAAAAAGGAGAACAAAGAGTGGTTCTCGAGTTCGCTTTCACTCATCTCGCAGGTTCTCTTTAGTGAACATACATGATAGATAGTTTGGTAGCTGTTTAGCGAGCCAACATCCATGGAATATCTTAGGTAGGTTGGACAAGTGGTCACTAAATGGGCCCGCAAATTTATTTTCTAATTTATCAATTATTTTTTTAGTGGTGTGCTTTCACATTAAGATGTATGGCACGCAGTGATCAAATTTGAAGTGCAGGTCTTAATTTCATTTAGAAGGGCACACATTCATGTAGCATTTCCATTATGAAAAGCATAAAAAAAAGGAGCAATTCAATTGACAATAGTAAATTATTTTCAAATTCCTTTTTATTTTTTCACAAACAAAAATATACTTCTATGTCAAAGGCTGCATTAATAAATGCATTACTCTTACACATGTGTGATTGAGAAATCTAACCACATAAGATTAATGGATAGCTAGGAGACCTATATCCCTCCTCCAATTCAGATAAGGATTAATTTTGTAGGAAATTTTTGTGACCAGAACGTTCAAGCCAATATACAAGTAGCTCAATCAAATTTAAGTTTATTGCATGAATGAAAAAATTCAGTAAAATACTAAACATGTTTAGGATTCAACGAAAGTGTGTACAAAGGTGTATATGTTTTTGGTGTCTCCTTTTTTAATATGAAAACATACCAGGCATTGGGAATCCTCAAACAAATCAAGTCCAGTATATTAGGAAGCCTATTGAATGCCCTCCTCTCCAAGCATAAATTGTGCTTAAACTTTGCTTGACAGGCGTTCGCTAAATGATGAATATATGTTCATCTCCAGCTTAAATCTTTGTCAAACCTTGCTTTGGGCAGCCTTCAGGCACAACCCAATGAAATTACAGGCCTAATGCATGGCACATATTGACATCTAGTCGCTCTCAATTGAAACTACCAAATGTAATGGTATCAAAGAGTAATTGTGACAACAATTAATAAGAACTTCCATCATCTGCACAATTAGAAAAAACAACTCAAAAAGAAACTATTGCTTTTGAAATGGGAGCAACTCAGAAACTGCCAAATGTAATGCTATCAAAAGGTAATTGTGACATAATAATTAATAAGAACTTGCATCATATGCACAATTAGAAAAAACAAGTCAAAAGGAAACTGTTGTTTTTGAAATGGGAGTTTCTGAATGAGAAAAAACAACTCAAAAGGAAACTGTTGTTTTTGAAATGGGAGTTTCTGAATGAGAAAAAACAACTCAAAAGGAAACTGTTGTTTTTGAAATGGGATTTAAGTTTTAACATGAAAAGAAATTTACAAATTCAACATTTTTAAAATTCTAATTTGGGAAAAAATGAAATTTAAAAAAAAGTTGACAATTTGACAAACCTATATTATTCCAATTTTTTCTTTAAATGACAAAAATCAATTTTTATATTTTTTATTACCCGTAAAATTTTCTCACTACTTCTATGACGTGCCCTTTTGAAGAGCTCTGACATGTTCAATTTTGATCCCCGATGGCACGTCCTAGAAATCGAACACAGTAAATGCGTGTCCATATTTTGAATCGATAACCAGGGTTAGTCATCAACGAATGTTATCAATTCTGCCGATGGTGGAAACACCGAGTGTTGAACTTAGGTTGTGTTTTACTTTTTTTGAGCCGCGTAGAAATCTATAAATCCTAGCTTCATTCAAACACCGAACCAAATAGATTTAATGCAGTTTGTTTTCAGCCTTTCGTGACATATTATTGCACTTATTTTTGTAGTTATGGGAATTTGATCTTTGCTTCCCTACGTTTATTATTATAATAATTGTGTATTCTATTAATTGACTTAGTTTTTTTGCAGCTCATAGACAAGTCTGCGATACTTAACTGAGCAAAGGATTGTAGTTATGGGAATTTAATCTTTGCTTCCCTATGTTTATTATTATAAACATTGTGTATTCTATTAATTGACATAGTTTTTTTGCAGCTCATAGACAAGTCTGCGATACTTAACTGAGCAAAGGAGGTTTCAGATGTCATCAAGTTGTGAGAGTGGTATGTATCCTCCTTCTCTCACCTTAAATATTGGACTAGTTTCTACAGAGACGTTGACGGTTGGATCAATGTCTATTTCAAATTGATGTCTAATCCAATCCAAACCGTTGATGTATATTTCAAATTTTATCTCTCTCCTCCCTTTTCCTATAGGCTGTGAACGAACTTGTTTCATATGGGACGAAATAGAAGAGTGACTTGGGCTTTAAGTCTGCCAAATAAATAAAAATTGCCGAGGTTGATTATGATAACTTGTCGAAGGTTGACTATGATAACTTGTCGGAGTAGATCCTCCAAGATAAATTCTTTCAAGTAGGCGAAGGATAAATAGTTCACCACTTGATGCCCAAGCAAGTGTGCGTGTATCATTATCTTGTAAGTTTATAGGTTTAGACCTTGATTTATGAAAAAAAAAAAAATAAGACTAGGGTAGAAGTGGTTTTACCATGCCATGTAAAGTTTTCAGTGTGAATGTATGAAGTGCTTTTGGAGTTATTTTGTTTTAGTTGTTACCTAACGTTGGTTAATCCTGTCTAATCATTACAAGGTATGGTGGAAGGTTTTTAGTTGAAGTATGTGGAAGGTCTCTAGTTAGAGTATGTGGGAGCCAAGAAATTGGACCAACTAGCCTGGTTTCAAAACTGGTCACGTACTTTTATTAAACCAACTGGCCTAGTTTCAAAACTGGTCACATACTTTACCAACCAATTTCAAAACTGGTCACGTACTTTTATTAAACCAACTGGCCTGGTTTCAAAACTGGTCACATACTTTACCAGCCAATTTATTGTATTTTGAATTTCATTATTAAAAAAAATAGAGCAAGTCATTTTGCTGTACAAAAATTTGCATTATTGAAAAAAAATCCGAATAAGTTTGTCATATTGTGTTTTTAAAAACTAGTTGTTTGGTGATTAAAAACTAGTTGTTTGGTGAGAGCTCGACAATCAGTGAAACTAACCTTCCTTACTGATATTAAAATAAAAAATTTGCAATGGGGTATAAGCATGTGACCAATATAAAGATAAAAAAATTGCAATGGGGTATAAGCATGTGACCAATATAAAGATAAAAAAATTGCAATGGGGTATAAGCATGTGACGAATATAAAGATTAAATTGAGATCCACATTCAAAATAACTTGCAGGTACCAGATACAGAGCTTCCAGATCTAATTAATCAAGATAAATATTCCGGTTTTCGATAGCAATAATAGTCACACAAATAAACCGCTTATTTTCATACAAGTAAGCAAATTCTTCTTTCATTAATCAATTATCATGAGCTAATATAATTATCGTGGCTCCACTTTACCCATTGCATTAACGATGCTAGTTCAAAGAAACAATAATGCAACGACGTTGTTTCAAAGAAACAATATTACGGCCGGGACTACCGGCTGCATGCAGCTATTGTTTAAATGGCAGAGGTCTGTGTTATGAAGCAATTAGATGTGCAGTCCCAATAACGTTGTTTCAAAGAAACAATATGACGGCAGAGACTACCGGCTGCATGCAGCTATTGTTTAAATGGCAGAGGTCTGTGTTATGAAGCAATTAGATGTGCAGAGGTCTGTGTTATGAAGCAATTAGATGTGCAGTCACAATAGTACAAGAAAATATATAGTATTGGGCAAGGACAAGATTGTTTTTATAAATTTATTGTTCTATCGACTATTGGATAAGGATCCGATACCGAGCTTTCATGCTTGATAATTCACCAATTTCATATAATATATATATATTATTATATTTATATTTATTTATATTTATATATTTATTGGGAAAAGTTGTCATTTTCTTTTTTAATTAATAAAATTTAGTCCGGCATGGAAATTTAGAGAAAGATCCAGTCTCAGAATAGGTTTTGGTCTGGCATGGAAATTTAGAGAAGGATCCAGCCTAAGAATAGGTTTAGACCCATGGGTTGGAAATAATAATGGTCACAAATTACGTATGGATCTGACAACCTATCTGACAACCTATCTGCAAGAAAGAGATACGATCACATTGAATCAGGTTGTAGACCCAGCTCAAAATAATTTAACGGCTTAAGTATGGTTATCCTTAAGACACTTGGGCCTTTCTCCAGATATGCAGTTACCATGGAATGGTTATAAAGAGGCACTAAGGGCTTCTCATATTAGGCTGAGTAGTGTTTAAGATGAATTGGTTTTGTTTTTTTATCCAAAATAGTTCTTATTCTCCAAAAAACGGGATACTCCCATCTTATCGTATGGATGGTGGAAGCTGCTCTGAAACTAAAATGTCTAGTTAAGTCTAGATTGTTCATGTGGTGTGCCTTTGAGAACAAAATCCCAACTTGGGATAATTTACCTAAGAGAAAATTTGAAGGAGCCAACTCATGCATTTTGTGTAAAGATGCTTAGGAGAATGTCAATCATATGTTGCTCACTTACGGTTAAGCTAAGTCTGTTTGGTAATTAGTTACTAATAAACTTGGACAAGAATGTCGGTGGCAAGGTTAAGTTCTCTGGCAGGCATGCTTTGTTTGGTAATTAGTTACTAATAAACTTGGACAAGAATGTCAGTGGCAAGGTGAAGATCTCTTGGAGGCATGGTTTGAATGGTGCCATGTTCGGGGTAAGATCTTTCAAGTTGGTGCCTCTATTATTATGCGGACAAGAATGTCGGTGGCAAGGTGAAGTTCTCTAGGAGGCATGCTTTGTTTGGTAATTAGTTACTAATAAACTTGGACAAGAATGTCGGTGGCAAGGTGAAGATCTCTTGGAGGCATGGTTTGAATGGTGCAATGTTCGGGGTAAGATCTTTCAAGGTGGTGCCTCTATTATTATGCTAGGGTATATGGCTAGCCAGGAACAAAGCCATCTTTAATGATCGTTCTTTGCTTTTGCAGATCACTACTGCACAATCCATTGCAATATTAGATTTTTTTACAAAGCCCCAAACAGATCATAGTAGTAGGATTGTTACACAAGCTCAAATAGATAAGTCCACGCCATGGGATTTTTTTAATGGGGCAACCTAGGGTAAGTCGAGACTTTTTGGGGGAGGTGCATTATTGTTTTGACATAGTCTCATTTCTTCCATATCAAAATCGGTATGGGTGAAGGTACAAACAACTTCACTTAATTAATGGCTTTGAAGCTCCTCTTATTTTTTTCCCTTGAAAAAGATACTCACTCTCTAGAAGTTTTTAGAGACTCGATGTTGGTTATCAATTGGGTCACTCGAGCTATCAAATGTCATAACCTAGGGATTGTGCCTCTGGTCAATGAGATTGTTTGTTTAAAAAATTCATTTAACTTCTTTATGATTTCTCATGTCTACAAGGAAGTTAACACCCAGGCAGAGTTCCTCTCTAAGGAGGGCTTTGATTTCTCATGTCTACAAGGAAGTTAACACCCAGGCAAAGTTCCTCTCTAAGGAGGGCCTCAAGCTAGGTCATGGGATCTAGATAATTTCAAAGTCCTAAAACGACATCCCATGAGTACTATTACAGACCTTTGAGAAGCACTAGATGTTCTAGATGATTAGACCTTCTACTAAGGACTTTTAAAGTGGATGTATTTAATAGACTAAATCAGCATTTATATGTTTTTGTATCTGCACTTTTATATGTGATGCCACTTTTTTGGATATATTGCACAATAAACCTAGTTATCTATTCTTGTAACAGATTTTTAGATGGGTTCTTGCTATTTTGGATAGATCAATGAGGTCTACATATATGAATACATGTTGGTCATGTATCTGCATATTATATATAGATATATGGTTCCACATCTTCAAATCATAATATTAAACTCAAAAATCTAATTTTGTTTGGAGGGAAAATGTGATTTTTACTAAAAAGAAGACATGGGAATGCATTTCCATGTTATATTTGCTATGTGGGTATTTGTTGCAATATCATGACACTGTGGGAGTGAAAAACTTTGGCTCCTTTAGTGCCAGCCTAATCCATCTTAACTCCGGATCTACCAAACCATTAAAAAGATCAAATCTCTTTTCACTCTAAAAGAGATTTGCATTTCAAGAGATTTGATTCCTCATCAAATCTCTTTTCACTCTAAAAAAGTTTGCATCTCAAAAAATTTAATTTCTCTAGAAATACAATACAATAAATTTATATTGATTTACATTTTATTTCCAACTCTCATCTCTAATAAAATCAATTAACCATTACTTTTATAACGGGTACCAAAAAAGATGTATACCAATTTACACATAGTTAACGCCTATCCATTATACAGGCTCTCATTTAAGGAGAGCCTATCAAGTACCATTGCCAAAACAGCAGATCCATTCATCATATCCATCCATAATGACCATACTTCTACATTCCCAATAGAAACAAGACACCATGGATAACCAACACATAACCATGCTATGGCCATAGCATGATCGTTTGAATTTGAAAACCTACCCCAATCACATTCGAATTAGAAATCTTATGGCGAAAACCTACCCAAATCACATTCGAATTAGAAATCTTATGGCGATATGGTGTGGCTGAGAGCGGAAATCTGTGTCGGAATTCAAACTAGAAATCTTATGGCAGAGGGAGCAGTGTTTATGAATACGTGTGGGAATGAGATTGGTGGTGCCTGCATCTCCACTAGGGGGCTACAGCAAAATGGTCAGCTTGACAGAAACAGATCAAGATGAGCTGAATGCTGCCAGATTATCCCTCGGAACCTTGGGAGTAATCTCGCAACTCATGTTTGCTCTGCAGACCATGTTCAAGGATTTGTTAATTCAATACCTGATAACTGTCTAAAAAAAGAAGTGGGTCCTTTACTAAGGAACCATGAATTCGAATATTTACCATGATATCCTTTCTATTGAGTAGTGGAGTTTCTACCAGTGGATCGAGTTCTTATCGATGTTCCTGGTGAAGGCCTCAACATTAACAGTGGGCATAATCCATCAAGGGTAATTGATATTGAAAATTCTGATGTTTCCTGTAAGTGTATGCATATGTTCTGACATTTGTTCATTTGTTAAGAAAATTGAATTTGTAAATAAATTCTACAGCGATTCTAAATTTTCTGAAGAATCTTAAAATCAAAACATATAAGTCCAGGAATACCTCCAGCCATTGATGCTCTTGCTGCACAGTCCACTTGGTTCTTCTTTACTTCAACAGCACTCCAGCTTCGATCACAGAAAATCTGAAGGCTCTTCCAAGCTATGCTCTCTCAGCTAGATGGTGTAAACAACTGAAGGGGATTGAGATGCTAGCTTGGGGACCAATAAGATGAATTTATAGCCAAGCTTCCATCAAGCTTCTAATGGCTATGTGTCAGGTGTTCCACAGATCAAGGCAGAGAACTCCAGATGGAGTAATGGACCACTTCAGAAGCTCCAACCAGAAAATTAATTAACTGCAGTTGATTTCCTTAATTTAAGGAAACTACTGCAGTTGGTTTCCTCAAATTAAGGAAAGACTGCAGTTCAGTTCCACAGCTGTAGATTATAGTTGGAACAATTAATTAACTGCAGGCTACAGCTGGAAAGTAATTAATTGAGCTTAACATTCTCCCACTTGGTCCATACTTCCAAACTTAATGTCTCAACTTAAAAACCATTGATAATCTGTATTAAGTAATAGATACATGAATCATGGCAATAAGTCCTCTAATAACGAGTATTATCTTCCATGTATTACTATGTATTTAGTCTTATTATACTTTATGTGGCAAAAATTTCTTAATGAATAAACCTTATGTTTATTCTTGGTCCTTCTTAAATGAATTTTCTCAAATCAACTTAAGGTGCACATAAATATGAGAAAAAACATCACAATAATTAAGAATTTCATTAAAATATCATTGTCCATACAATGAGAAACTACATAATGGAACCAAGTCCCATATTCATTACATGATCCTTGAATTTAAATGGTGGCATGGCCTTAGTCAAAGGATCAGCGATCATCAATTCAGTGCTGACGTGCTCAATGACCACTTTCTTTTCTTTAACACGTTCCCTTATAGCTAAATACTTAATGTCGATGTGTTTATTTCGACCCCCACTTTTGTTGTTTTTAGCCATAAAAACAGCAGCTGAATTATCACAATATATTCTTAATGGCTTAGAGATAGAATCCATAATTCTAAGCCCAGAAATGAAACTCTTAAGCCATACACCATGTAAAGTAGCCTCAAAACAGGAGACGAACTCAACTTCCATAGTGGAAGTGGAAATCAAAGTTTGCTTGGCACTCCTCCATGATACAGCTCCACCGGCCATCATAAAAATGTAACCAGATGTTGATTTGCGTGAATCAACACATCCAGCAAAGTCAGAATCTGAGTAGCCAATCACTTCCAAGTTGTCCGTCCGTCTATACATAAGCATGTAGCCTTTGGTTCCTTGAAGGTACCTCATTACTTTCTTTGCAGCTCTCTAGTGGTCTAAACCTGGATCACTCTGATATCGTCCCAACATTCCCACAACAAATGCAATGTCAGGTCTTGTACAGACTTGAGCATACATTAGGCTTCCGATAGCAGAAGCATATGGAATGCTTTTCATTTGTTCCCTTTCCAAGTTGTTTCTCGGACATTGGTTCAAATTGAACCTATCACCCTTCACAATGGGAGCTACACTTGGTGAACAATCCTTCATCCGAAATCTCTCCAAAATTTTATTAATATAGGTTTCCTGTGACAGACCCAAGATGCCTCAAAATCTGTCTCTATGTATTTTAATGCCAATGACATAAGATGCTTCACCCATATCCTTCATATCAAAATTT